>MU184298.1:0-105680 GCA_016904865.1 Pissodes strobi | reverse complement strand
TGTCTATTGTACATTAAACAAAATATTCATCTCTATAGAATTCATCAGGACATTCATTATTATCCTACTAGGAACAACGACGGTTTGGTTTTAGACTTTAACCGTCTTCAGAGAATCAGGGATGGCACTAGATACCTTGCAGTAACCTTTTTTAATAAACTACCACCAAATGTTAAAACACTCAGTAACAGCCAAAATTAAAATGTTCCTAATTAACGATGCTTTTTACACTTTTGAGGAGTACTTTGCTACAAATATTAATATTTTAGGAGTTTTAAAGGTGCATGTTTTTTAGCTGTAGTTTGTATTTTACTATTTTAATGCCATTTTAATGAATTTACCCTTTTTTAAATTGTATGTTTAGGTAATAATTGTAATGCTTGTATGATAAATTTATTGTTATATAAGTTAGATTATTGATAGTGCGAATTTTACTTGTAAAAATGTGTTTTAGACATGTATTATTACCAATAAATTTGATTGATTGAAGTAGTACTTACACAAATCATAATATAAATGTGCCAACAATAAAATCTTTAAATAATACACCTACAGTACCGCACACACAGTAGTAACTCAAAGAACACCTATGTAGCAAATTAGGTCACATAAATCTGGCAACAATAAAATCCTTAAATATTACATTTACAATACACCACACACACACAATAGTGATTTAAAGAACATACATGTAGTAAAATGTCATTAAAAGTTAATACAGTTAAAATATTAAAATACAACAAATTTGAAATGTAAAACACCAAGTGCAGGAGAACAGATTTGCAAAATAAAAAAGTAAAACCCAAAAATTCCTCAAATGAGTAAAAAGCATATTGAATTAGCAGTCTCTTTACAGTTGTTTTAAATTTTACAAGTGAAAGTTCTCGAATGCTGTCCGGCAGCTTATTGAAAAATCTAACAGCAAGACACCCAGGGCCATTCTGGCAACGTTTCAACCGATGGTATATAGGAACTAAATCCGTTTTAGTCCTAGTATTGTGGTGGTGTAAGTCCTGATGCACTGCGTAAGAGTGAATGTTTTTTCTGATATGCAACAGGTTTTCCAAAATATATACAGCAGGAAGAGTTAGTATTTGGTGTTCCTTGAATGTGTCCCTGCAATCAGCCCTACAGGCGAGGCCAGAGACCAATGTCACCGCCCTTCTCTGAAGCCTGAATATGAGAGCTTCCCACTTGCATGACCCCATGTCAGTATTGCGAATGTAATATGGCTATGCAAGAGAAAAAAGTAGGCCTGCCTCAGCACCTCATTCGTAACGCAATGTCAGGTGACAATGTTCTTAGCATGAAGATGTTAGAGCTGAGTTTCCTAGTCAAAAAGTCTATATGGGACTTCCAAGTCAACCTAGGGCCAAGTTGTACTCCCAAAAATATAACCGACCTTTCCATTTCTTCCTGCGGGAGCGGTCTCAATGAAAATGTCACCTCTTCCGTCTATAACGCATTTAAAAAAAAGTTGGTTTGCAGCAAACCAGTGCTCAGCCCTCAACCGAGACCCCGCAGCCCCTGCCAACGATTCCTCTCGATTTTCTGTGGTAACGGATATCGTGATGTAGTCTGCAAACAGAGTAAACCTTGCTATTCGATCAGTATGAGATGTCATTGATGTATATTAAAGAGAGCAGAGGTGTGGGACCCCAACACTGACTGCTTTCTCATCAGACTGCTCACCACCCACCGACACAGCTTGGAATCTGTTGCTAAGAATAGAGTTAACAATTGCCAGCCTATCTGAATGAAAGTTATAAATATGTAATTTATTAAGAAGCAGGTCAGGACACAGTCGAAGGCCTTACTAAGTTCACAGAAAGTTGTCGTAAAGAAACTTTTATCCTCAAAAGCCCCCAGTATGTTCGTCACGAGGTCCAAAATTTCCAGAGATGTGCCCTGATCTCTGCAAAAACCAAACTGAGAGTCTGTGAAGATACAGTGTGATTCAAAAAATTAACATAGCCTTAGGACCATGTACTTTTGAAGGCTAACTGTCAATATGGAAAATGGTCTATAATTGGACAAGTCCTCAACATTTCCTCTTTTAAAAATTGGAGTTACAACTGCTTTTTTAGTATATTTGGAAATATACAATCTCTAAAAGATAAGTAGATGAGCCCCGCTAATGGTATCAGGATTATATCAATGATACTCTTAAGAAAAACAACAGTGAAACTATGCATGCCTCTACTGTTTTTGCTCTTTAGAGAAGCACATACATCCCTTGCCTCAACGAAACTCACTACTTCAAACCGGAATTTCTCCTCTGGTATGTTACCTACCATTTGTGTAATCTGGATTGCATCTACTTCAGTTAACCTGATATTCTTTTGTATATCGTCACGAATAATACAATAACGAGGTCCCTTGGTTAAACTTAACGCTTCCCCCAATTTGACACTGTATGTATTTCATGATGAGACGCCTTGCTTAGCGTGCAGGGGTAGCGTAGTTCAGAGGGTCCGGAATTAATTTACGTCGGGTGAGAAGAGATGATAAAGAAAGCATTTCAGTTAAAACAATAACAATGTATATTGGTCAAACACTTAATGATAAAACTTTAACAATGATAAGATTCTATTATACTCGATTACTACGGCGCGCATGCTTTCCCGATTTGAGGCATGGTTTTTTAATTATTTATAGGTCTTTGGGCACTGTCTTATAAATATAGTTTTTCTTAAGAGTTTTATGTTATGTTTTATTTAAGGTGAAAGAGCACTTGAATATTTCATTAAACTTTTTAACTAGTTAACAGACTCTACTTGGAAACTTATCTTTCTCAGAACTCTGACAAACTTATCATCGATTTGACTTTTACTACTACGGTTATGAAACCCTAGACTCAGCAGCCATGTGACTAACCAGTACTAGGTTTGGGTCAGGAGTAAAAGAGTAGAGCCTAAGCAGCTATGTGCCTAACCTAGGAGCGGATAGAACCTGCAGGCAGCTATGTAGCTAATCTAGGAGCTGGCTTTAGGTGAGACAAAAGCCTGCCAAACTGAAGGCTCGGAAGCGTATTTATATTATAAAAAGTGCTGACCATTGCTCGCATTGTTTAGTTTACCTTTAATGTTTATATAACAATTTCCAAGTTCAAGTTCAAACTTAGGACAGGGTGATATTTATTTAGTAGCTTATGCATTTTAGTAGATCAACTAGCATTAAAACGCATTACACAATGTACCCAAACCACAGACAACAATATATTGTCACGACTAACAACCATCCGAATGCTTTTGTGCTACCCTATAGAACTGGCTTTGCAGCGTACCGCGTCTATGTATGAATCATCGCAGGCCGGCCGCGATTATTCAGGAACGCTCGAATTATCTCGATGGCCTGGTTGATAATCATATAGAGTGGCCTCGGAATACTTCTCAAGTATTCGTGATAGATTTGAGATTGTATATAAAGAGCAGACCTAGGACAAATAGTTAGGTAGTGAATCATTGAGTGTTGAATTGTAAAGTGTGTTCAATTGTATGGTAGAGAATAAAGAGAGTATTTGTTGAAAAATAGTGTTATCTACTAAAAAACATAAGCTACTAAACAAATATCACTCTGTCGCAAGTGTGAACTTGAACTTGGAGATTGTTATATAAACATTAAAGACGAACTATAAACAACGCGAGCAATCAACGGGAGCGACTTTGTACCTTATGCATGCAATGGTCATCACTTTGTTTTATATAAATACGCTACCGAACCCTCAGTTCAGCAGACTTTAGTCTCACCTCCAGCTCCCAAGGTTAGTCACGTGACGACTGCCTTCTGGGTTCTATCCGCTCCTAAAGTTAGCCATACGACTGCTTTAGGTTCCATTCCTTTCTTTCCAAACCTGGTACCGGTTAGTCACTTGACGACTGCTAGGACCAGGGGTTGCACTACCTCCATAGTAAAGTCTTGACAAGAAGTTTGTCAGAGAGTTGAGGAAGACAAGTGTCTAAATAGTCAGTTAAAAAGTTAAGTGAAATCTCTTAGTGCTCTTAAATAAAACCCAACCCTTAAGAAAAATTATAAACTATAAGACAGTAAACAAAGATCTATAAACAGTACCTCAAATCGAGAAATCATGCGCAAGCTACTCGTGACAATAGTAAAGTTGTAATTTCGTTCAGAACCCACGGGAAAAACGTAACAATATTGTACTAGATTAGACTGCTGAATATACTGTTCGTTCTGCAATAAAAGGCCATTCGTTTCATCGCTGGCATAAATCAGAGAGAATCATGTAGTCTTACTTTATATCACTGAAGATTCTCACACTTACTTTTCTGTTCATTCTGGAGACAACATCTTTGGTTTACAAAAATCAATCAACTACGAGTGCCTGGGGTAGCGAGGCCCGCTACCAATCTCACCTGGCTTCAAACCTACTCCTCCCCCTTCCTCGACCGAGTAAAGAACTGACCAAAAGGTCTTTGACATATGAGGGTAACACAATGTTTAATCACCTGCCAGTTCATATTAGGGCTCATAATCCGATTAGACTTTTTAGAAAAGCAGTAAAGAAACTTCTTTTGTGTAAGGCATATTATGATATGAGCGGGTTTTACACAGATAGTTTGCTGTGATAGTTTAATGTTGGTTGCATGTTATTTATACATATTTATTGGTATTAATTAGGGTATTTTATTGTGACAATGACTGAAATAGAAGAGAAATACATGTAAATAGTTCTAATAATATACTGACCATTTAAAAAAAAAAATTTAACTTCTTTGTTGTATAGATTTTCAAGTATATGTAGACTCAAATATATGTTTTTTAAATTTTCATTTATTAGGAGCCTATTTGCTACTACCCCGTGACTGTAACCTGCATGTTTGAATATATATAAGCATAGTTGTAGCACGCTTTGTCAATGGAAACTAGTTTCTTGAACAATAAAGCATCTTTGATTGATTGATTAAGGAGACAAATTATTGTAATTGCCAGTTTAAAATTGTTGTGAGATACATTATATTATTTGGTACCATTTAGAACATTATACTACTACACTTCAATGAGCAAAAAATAAATTTAAAAAATTATTCGAAATTTGGTATCCTTACCTTGTACTAACTGGATTGTTGTCCTGCAGAGCGTCCAGTATGTATTCGACGTCGTCGTTGAACTCCTGAAACTCGCCGATCTCCTGGATTTGATGGGCTTTTTTCACATTTCTGACAACCATATAATACTGAAATAGAACATTATTAGTATTTTCGCAGTGTTGCGTAATGATATAGGAAAATGTATTTAAGTGACACGCATAAAATTAGAGAAGTACCAACTGAAACGTTATGGAAAGTAATTAACGAATTAAATTAAATTTTATTTAAGGTGCTCACCCCTTTATCCATTCTTGTGCATTTAATACTCGCCACGTCCTGATCCACATCTTTAGTCGCAATGACCCTTGTGAGAGGATCGCCTGAAATAATCAAAAAATTTCCATAATTAATAATCTGTCTATAATTAAACAATAAAAATACATTTTACCTTTAAAAGCAAAGCTGTCGTCGTCCTCTTCCAGCTCGGCGTTTTCCATAGGCGGTCTAACGGGAGTTTCCCCTCCTCCCTTACCGTCGTCTATCCATTTATGTACATATCTAGCTCTCCTTTTTTTAGAACCGTCTTCGACCTGTGCATAATAAAGTCAAATACAGTCCAAGTTCTGCTTGCGTAAATAGTTATATATCAGTAGTAAATATTCCTATTTAAAAATCACACTTCAAGCAAACAAAAACCATTGCTTACCAATGCCCTACTCTTAAATATGCTGCCTTTCTTCTTCGAAATCAGTAACTTGACCGGCGGAGGCTCGGGCGGCTTCTCCAATATCTTATCTAGAATTTTATCCTTGTGCTTCTCTATATCATTAAGGGGTATCTCGGGATCGGGAACTATTTGTTTCACCTATTATAAATACATAATATATCACTTGATCAAAAATATGGAATTTTCTATTAATACGACTCATTCGTCAAATACTTATGTTGGTTATCATTCGACAAAATTTTGAATTAGTTAACCACAAGTTGTTGCATAAAACTAATCACATTTTCAGTGCTATTATATCCGAAGTAAATAAAAAACCCTTAAAGAAAAATAACAAGTGAATTTTTGAGGAAAAACTAACCTCTAACTCGGGTGCTGTACTATTCGAGTCACTATCTGTACTCCACTCCTCCTCTATGCTCCTCTTGTCCATTTTATTAATCGGAAGTTCGTCTACTTCTTTATCTAGAGGAATCGGCTTAATTTTCACTATTGGTATGACTTCTTTTTCTTTAACTGGTTTTTCCTTTACCTATGGAGGACACGTAAAAATAAACACTATAAATATATCCAATAGATTTTATTCTGTAAGAATGGATTTGTGTGAATCAGCATTTTATTTAGTCTGGATAATTTAGAATGTCAGTAAGCGTCACGTCATTCTGAGATGACAGACGAATAATAGTATGGGAGGCCACGACCAAGATTTTTCGACAATCGCTATCCGCAAACTTCTTTGTGGCTTTGGTAATTTTATTATTTTGATTCGAAAACTGTTATTTTCAGACATTTTGCGTGGTGCATATACCCTTAACTAATTTTTAAAGTTGTTATCAATTCGGACCCTAAAAACTCATAGCAAACTGTCTGCTTTTCGATATGCTGTTAAATAATAGTGTAAATAATATGTTTTTTTGGATATCAGAAAAAAATAGTGGTGCATGTACATAGGATAATTTAAAAAAAATAATAATAAAAGAAAAAAAAACTTTTTGCTATCTGTCTGAAAACTATCTCCTTTCGTTAATTGTGGCAAATTGATATGTAAAAAGACATTTTCAGAAATGTGTTCCGGTGCATTTCATTTTATGAGAGTGCGTAACATGTAAAATTTTGGGGGAGGGGAAACATATCACTATTTGTCTGAAATCAGATATATATGGTAGAAAGCCGATTCTGCATCACAAAAATGCTAATATCAGATACATTAACCTGTTCCCGATGCTAATCAGACACACTTTTGTTGATCATAATTGAGCAGGAAATATTGAAAATTGTTTTAAATTACTTTAATATTTGACTCCAAAAGCATTGCTATACATTACAATGCTAAAAGACATGGTTATCTTGCTGTCGTGCAGGTAACACTGATGATGGCTATCGCCGAAAGCGCTCTGTCACGCTGATTAAGATGTCCTTTGGAATTAAATTTATGCATTGAATACAAAAGTTTTTCATTTAGTACATTTCGTACATGCACACAGCCTTCACTCTTCATTTATTGTAAAATAAACAGCTGATAGACTGGCCTTTGCGCGCAAGGCGACAAGTTTTACCAGCATCACTGGCTGTGAGACAGGTCCGTCAAAAATTTTATTAAATAGTTTTTTTTTCTTTCGCACGACTGCAAGTGTCTGAAAACTTTCTATTTTGCACGTTTTTTAATGAAAAACATTAATTTATTCAAGTCGCGATCAAAAGGCCATCTTGTCACTTTTTTGTTAATATCATAGCAACCAGTCAACAAAAGTAGTGTCGAAAAGAGCTTCTTTTCGACACTACTTTGCGTATCGAAAAGACTTCTTTATGATACCAAAATAGAAAAACATTATTTTCATTATAAAGTCATTCAAACAAGTATGTTAAAAAATATTTCAATGGGACAGCGATAAATTTATAAGGTTAGATGTGTATACAACTTTCGGTTATCATATTATAAAAGTGCAACACCGCAGATGTCTCATATAAAAATTTTTATTACAATATGAACTTCTGTTTATTGATTTATCAAATAACCAGACAAATAGCAATAAATTTTTGTCATCTTAATTTCTTGCAAAGCAGAAACGATGCCCCATTAAAACGCACCGTTTCCGATCTAGTTGATAAGGGAAAAATTCATGGTTTAGTATGTTTTATCTATTTCTTATGGTTTTAAACGGATAGCGATAATCAAGGGTTTTGATAAGGAATTGATTTGTGTTTACTGGACTATTCGCTTCCATTCTCATTGGCAGTATGGGAACTGAACCTGGTCATAAGTCATACCCAAAGCCTAGTTAGTTTTTGAATTTTCTTATCTATTTTAAGTAAGAGATAACTACAAACAGGTAGAGGAAAATACAAATGGACAAGTTCTATCCAAACCTAACTAAAAAGAGTTTTGATATCTAGTAAACTACTCGAGCCAACGGATTAATGGTCAGAGAATGGAAGAACGTCCAATCTTGCCCTAGAATCCTTATTGTGCATTTTAAACTACGCCTGGGCATAAAATTTCGGATGCCAGAAACTCTTCTGGCCTTAAAATCACGTCAAACTATTGTTACGGCTAGCCTAACAACCATCCGAACGTTTTTGTGCTACCCTATACAACTAGCCGCCGTGCCCCTCGCTTCTTTGTCTGTATGACTCATCGCCCGGCTGGTCGCGAAGTATCAGGATCGCTGGACTGGAATTATCTCGATGGCCTCGTCGAGATCATATAGAGTGGCGTCGGAATACTTCCCGAATATTCGTGATAGATTGGAGATTATATATAAGCAGACCTAAGGCGAATGTTAGTTAGTCGGTTAGCAGTTCAGTTCAGTTAATCATTGAGTGTTGAATAGATATTAGTAGTAAAGTTATAAGAGTAGTTTAGAGTGTTAAATTTATATACAGTGGTAGTGAATAAAGAGAGTATTAGTTAAAAATAGCAAAGTTGTAATTCTGTTAAGAACCCACGGGAAAAACGTAACACTATCAACAAGGCCCCCTTTCACTTTCCCGTGGAAATGTAAATACAGCAATTCTGCAGGCCCAAACTGCAAACAAAATTAGAGAAATACAAGAATTAGCACAATCACCTCCCATGGATGTTGAATCAACTGGGGGGGTGGCAACAAGTACAACGTAGAACTCGAAGATTTGTGGAGGGTCGAAATGAGAATTGTAACTAGATTCAATCAGTTCCTAAATTTCTATCATTGCATGTAACTAGGCTTGTCCCTGGAATAAAGCCTGAGCAGTTAAAATCCTTCTTGGAACCTAACTTTCCCAAGATAGCCTGCGAACAACATGAGTCGATACGCCCTGAATGCTACACTTCAATGAAAGTTACTATTAGACAGGAAGACTTTAAAAATGCGGGAATCCTGGCCCAATATCGCTTTGGTTTCAAAGTTTTTCTACAATAAGAGGATGCTGCCGCAGTTGGTGGACCCTCCAACACAAGTAAAATAAATGGAACAAGGAAAACATTAACATTTACTATCAGAACGTACGTGGTCTGCGGACAAAACTTACTGAATTTAATGAGGGTATAATTTTACAGGAGTATAATGTGATAGTTATAACAGAATCATGGTCAACAGATGGTTTCAATGATCCAGAGCTATTTGATAAACGATATCATGTTTTTAGAAGAGACAAAAATAACCACCTGACTCGAGGCAGAGGTGTACTGATGGCTGTGAAGAAAGAATTGCTTCCAGAAATAGTGGACTTTAACTGTGATTTAGAGTGCCTACTGATTAAATGTAAGTTAACACGAAAAGTTTTTTTTATATATATCGCGTGTATATTTCTCCCAGTCCCAGTACAAAAATTGAATTACATGAGGATTTCTTGGGTATATTTGAAACTATACTTGATAAAAACGTAGATATTTTAATGGTGGGTGATTTTAATTTACCGACTAATGTATACTAGTTAAAAATTTCATGACCATAATGATCTCAAACAATGTAATACTATTACTAATCATATAAGGAGAAGGCTGAATTTAATTCTTACTAACATGACCATTTCTGATTTGGAGAAGTGTAATGATCCGCTAGTGCAGGAAGATCCTTACCATCCATCACTAATTTTTTAATGTTTCTATATCAAATGATTCTTTTATACCTCAAAATATCACACCATCATATATTTATGACTATTCAAAAGGAGACTTCTACCTTTTGTATCAACTATTAAATAATACTGATTGGGTAAATCTAGAATTATGTAATCACGTGCATAGTTGTGGAGAAATATTATACCACGAAGTATTTGCTTGTATTGATTAAGCGATACCAAGAAAAAGAGTCTGTGAAGTTCCTAAGACATGGATATATCCAGTTTTCTTTTCATTGGATTTGGTAAAGAAAATAAAGCAAAAGAATCGGTTGCATGAACAGGTTAAAAAGGGTAATACTAGCCATTTTACAATTACTGCTTATAAGAGTTTGAGCCCAACTAGCATTTATGGTGGCAGATACGTAACTTCAAAGCCACTACAAAGTGGGCGGTGACCATCGGCGGCTACGTCGCATATTCGTAGCTGCTCAGTAACTGCGACCAAAATGGAGAAAGATTTTGAGTAGCCGGGTAGTGTCTTGGATAGTTTTTGCCACTAAAAGAGTTACTAATGATGTGTTACTATAAAGTAGCCTACTGGTGAATGCGACTTATCTGTTACGAAGCTGCCTAGTCGCGGGTTCGTGGCAGCTAAGTGTTTTCCACCGACACGTGGAACTTTGGTTAAACTGTTAAACTTTATTCGCAGCGACCTCTTCATGCAATTTCACACTTCATAAAAATAAATGTCATGATGGAAAATAATTATGGAAGCCATTATTATTTCTTTGTTATTTACCATGCGATTTTAATGCCTTTTGTAGGTAAATTCCAAAACGCAATCGACTTTACTGAATAAAATTGTCGGTTTATATGACAAAATTTTCGTGCGCCTCTCAAAACATTTCAAATTATTATATTATTTGCAATAAAAACTCATGTAGTAATAATAAAAAAAATTAATTTGCTTGAAACTGGCGTGAAACTATAAAATATTAGTCCACCGACAAAAATAACAAAATAACTAAGGAAAAAAGCTTAAGTCTACGTATATTTAGTTTGAAAACGCAAAATATTTGAGCCATTTGGCTGTTCGTCTGAAGAGTCATAAAAAAATATGGCCGTTTAATCCGAAAAATACTTTATAGTTCCATATGCTTCCACAAGGAACCGGGAACCATAGTATATTAGGCCAACCCTACCCGTTTGGAACTTTAAAAGCTTCGGATTGATAAAGTGACAATTGTAACTACCCAGAGGCGACTTTATAGAAACAATAACTTTATAGTGACCTAGGAAGGTAGCAGTAACCATTTTGCTACTTTCAATGTTACTATAAAATAGAAGTAACTAGGTGTTGTGGCCGCGACTACTCCGTAACTTAAATTGTTACTATAGGGTAACAAAAACTTAATGGTGGCATTATGGTAGCACTTGTTAGTAACCGCTACTTCAAGAAGTTACTATAAAGTTTTTGGTCTTTTATGGTGTTATATTCGAAGATTCGGGTAGTTCCAGCCACTTCTTTAAATTATATGTTTGCCACTTGCAATCGGGGTGTCTATTTTCCACTTTTATGATAGGTAGGCACTAACCGGTCACTCTCAAAATATACTTCAAAGTAACTATTTCTTATAGAGTAACATTTTAAGTGGCAGGGTGGGTCTAGGAACTATACTTTAGGGACAGTGACATTTTAAAAAGGCCTGGGAACTATATTTGCTAGTTGGGAGGTGTATTATAAAAGGGCAATCTAAGGTAGAATTTGAATTGTATAATGAAAATATAGAAAACAACGTTTGTAATGATCCAAATAACTTTTAGTCATTTATAAGATTAAAAGCAAAGAGAAATGGCATTCCGTCTGAAGTTAGTTATAGGGGAGAATCATTTAGTATCGTCTTTTTGAAGTCTGACTTACCAATTACAAGGGAATATCAAGGCAGCTTTTCTTTGTCTCATATTTCTGAAGAACAACTTAAAAAATAGTATAAAAAATTTTAAACCAAAAAAGCGACTAGGTCTGACAATATTCCCGCTTATGTCTATAAGGGTTGTGTGGATATTTTTCCCAAGCCCCTGGCAATAATCTTTAGTCTTTCAATTAAAACCAATGAATTTCCTGAAACACTTAAAATGGCAATACTTACCCCTGTTTATAAACAAGCAGGGTAAATTCAGTAGATCAGTACAGACTCATAAGTGTTTTAAATTCTATAGCCAAAATATTTGAGTTCATACTTTATGGTGATACACTGCAAACATTCAAGAATAATTTTACCATGAAACAGCATGGCTTCTTAGAGGGCAGGTCCGTAATCACACACCTTTGTACTTTAACCAATATAGCTTCAGAGGCAATAGCAAATAAGCTTCAACTTGATGTCATCATGATAGACTGTGCAAAGGCTTTTGATCAGGTTGACCATGGTACATTAATAGATAAGTTAAGCGAGTTTGGTTTCTCTGAACGAGCCTTTATGGAAACTTATCTACGCTCTAGAGAACAAAGTGTTAAGTATAATATATCTCTTTTGATAAGGGTATCTTTCCTGAAAGCTTGCGTACGGCTTTTGTAAAACCACTCTTTAAGGGAGGTAACTCCACTGATCAATCATGCTTTCGACCAATTTCAATGCTTCCAACACTCTCGAGAATTGTTGAAAAAATCGTGAAAAATAGGATGACTTCTTTTCTAGAAAAACATAAATTACTAAATAAAAATCAATTTGGCTTTAGGGATAAGAGTAGTACTAGCGACGCAATATTCAATCTTTTGGAGAGACTGTACTTGGGTCTCAATGAGGGACAGTTGGCTGCGGCAGTGTTTTGCGATTTTTCTAAGGCATTTGACTGTGTGGATCACGGAATACTGTTGCAGAAGCTGTCCTGTTATGGTTTTAGAGGATATGCTCTTAAATGGCTTGAGTCGTTTCTAATGAGAAGAAAACAAGTAGTGAGTGGGAGACACAAGGTTTCATCTGTGCACAGCATTAATTCTGGGGTTCCACAGGGGTCAGTGATTGGTCCCTTATTGTTTCTTGTATATATAAATGACCTAGCTTTCATCAGCATTAATGGATCCATTACATTGTTTGCTGATGATACCACAATATTGTGGCTAGGAACAAATAACACCATTTTAGAAGAGACAATTCATAAGGATATAAGTATTATTAAAGGGTGGTGTGATGCAAACAAGCTTACATTTAATATCAGTAAGACTAACCTGATTACATTTCGTGGGGCTATTTCAAGCCCTTCATTGAATGGGGAACAAATTTTAAATAAAGACTGTACCAAAATTTTGGGTGTTTGTATTGATTCTGCCCTAAAGTATGATTTACATATTGCGACATTAAAAAAAAAATGGCCTCTGCCTGTTATGCTGTTAGATTGGTTCGCAACGAACTAGACTCAAAATCAGCAAAAAATGTTTATTTTGCATTAGTTGAATCACATCTAAGGTATGGGATCCAATTTTGGGGGTTTGCTAGCCTCTATCTCTTGCAGTCAGTTTTCGTATTGCAAAAGCGGGCTGTAAGATTTTTGTGTGGGGCAGGTTTTGTTGACCATTGTAAGCCACTTTTTATTAGGGAACGGATACTGACACTGACTTGTCTTTTTATATTATTGACTTCTCAGTTGGTTCGTAGGAAGTACAAGGGATCCAATGAATCCCATACCAATGTACATAGGACAAGATTTAATTGTAATAATTTAAGTCTGTGCATACCCAAGCGCTCTCTTGCGAAGCATTCAATAATTTATGAGGGGATCAAAATATACAATCACTTGCCTTTAGAATTTAAAAATGTTACTAGTGATAAGCAGTTCAGTAGACTTGTTAAGAATTTTTTATTAAACAAGGCATATTATAGCCTAGACGAATTTTATATAGACTGAAGATGAGTTTGATAGACTGTTAATTGTTAATTTCGAGTAAATTTTATTAGATGTAATTTTAAAATTGATTCTTTTATTTCCAACTATATTATCATACTTGTTTTATTTTTTAAATTATATTTAGTGAGCCATGTAAATTTAATGCGTTTGTCTTGATTTATTATTTTTTATTGATTTTCTCTGGCTGTTTTTATAATATTAGTTTGTCATGTTAGATGCTTTGTGTTTTTGATTTTTCTTCCAGCTTTGTAAATGAGGGTAATATTTACTCTTTGTACAATAAAGCATTTTTTGAATTTGAAAATAGGGAAAAGTATTTCTAATAGTTTTATTGCAACATCTGGAATACCGCAGGGGAGTAACCTGGGATCCCTGTTGTTTGCGATTTTTATTAATGGCTTACCGTCATTTAGCAACACCTGAGGACTGTCAGAGGTTGCAGAGGGACATAGATTGTGTTACGCAATGGTTTAGCGAGAGTAAAATGTCATTAAATGTTAATAAGTGTCATGTAATATCTTTTACGCGGAAAATAAATTAAATTGAGTATAAATATTCCATAAGTGACTCTATAGTGGTAAGGAAAAAGAGTGTAAGGATCTTGGAGTGTATTTGCAATCAACAATGAAATTTAACAGTCATTGTCAGACTGAAATAGGTAAAGCATACAAAGCCCTGAGCTTTGGAATTAGGAATCCAAAATGTTCAGAATAGATACCATTATTAAATTATATAATGAATTGGTCAGACCTCATCTGGAGTATGCTGCTGTAATATGGTCCCCACAAGCTCAGTTTGTCAGTAATGACATTGAAAAGGTGCAAAAAAAGGTTCCTTAGATATCTATACATAAAACAATTTAATATATACCATTATATGATATGTATAATACCATGCTCAGTATGTTTAAAATAGAAAAGCTAAGTGATAGAAGATGTATGCACTATGTCTTGTTTGTTTTTTATATTGTAAATAATGTTAAATACTCACGACTTCGGTTTGATCAATAAGATTGGTTTTAATCCTAATATTATCCTTAGGCTTATACAACCTAAACTGTTCTGTATTAATCCTCTTCTTTGTTCAGTTTTGAACCATATGCTGTGTGAATGTAACAAATTCATCCACAAATACAATATAGATATATTTGATACTTCGCCCAGGACTATAAAAATTGTTTTAAATCACTTGTAATGTCATTTTAGGAGCTTTAAATGTTACTGTTTTTGTTTTTTAGGTGTATTTAGTTGTAGTCTTAGTATGTACGTGAATTTATCAGTAGGCACTTTTACATTGTAATTACCTTTTGGTGTTATGCTTGAGAATAAATAAATTAAATTAACAAATAAACATAAAAGATCATCCTAAGGAGACTATATCTAAATGTAGTTCCATTCACCTAGGTCTTGCGGAATGACCCGCTAGATCCCCTAATTGCTGCGATCATACAAGACAGTTTAATGCTGATAGAAGTAAATAGATTATTATTTACCTTTGGTTTCTTTTCTCTTTCTTCCGTTACTTTCTCCTTTTCCTCGGTGACAACCTCCGTAGCGCCACCCGTCCTATTTCTGTTTCTCAGGCCCTTTCTCAACACGGGACGCGTTATCCTTTTTTCCTTCGGAGGGTCGACTTTCTCTTCTTTCACTTCCTTTGGTCTGCCCCGTCTCCTCAATTCTCTAACGGGCGGGGTCGGCTTCGTCGCTTTGGTATTCTCTATTTCCTGGGCTATATCCTCTATGGTTTCCATCGGTTCTTTTGCATGTTCTTGGAAGGATTCCTCTTCCATCTTCGCCAGTTTTGCTTCTACAGATTCTTCTAGTTCTTCTGCGAACAGTTGTTTTGGGCGCTCTTCTACTTCCGAAGGATCGAAAATTATTTGGTCTACTTCCGTATCTGTGTCGTCTTCGAGGCCAGCCTACAAAACAGCGCCATAAATAATGGATGACACACATATTAGTCAAAGTCAAAAATGCTTTATTAGTGCAAGATAATGTTCTCATTCACAAAACAGGTTAAAATAATTAGACAAAGTATTCCATAATATACACGAAACAAAACAAAAACAATTTTAAAATAATCTAAAAAATAAACTAATTTAAAGAATAAAATATCATTAAATAAACAAATTGACATCAATATACATGTTATATACTAACAATATTAAAAATGCCAAGAAATATAACCTTAAAATACAGACACACAGAGAAAAAACTCTAAATAAAATAATAATGAATTTAATATTTATATACGAAGATAAAGTCCCCTAAGCATTTATCTCAACATTCGCCTGCGCAGGGATGTCAGTCAAAGGAGTCGGCATAAAACTCTGCCACAGTGTAGTAGGCCTTACTCACCAATAACCTTTTTAAGTGACTTCTAAATAATCGCAAGAGATTTAATATCTGCCGGGAGATGATTATAGATTTTTTTTACTTTCGTAAATTAATGATTTTTTGGTAAGGGTGCTTGTAGGGATAGGAAGAAGATTATTAGCGCCACGAGTATTGTGCAGTCCAGGAAGACGTTCCATCGAACCTATGTTCTTGTAGACTAAAGTGGCAGTCTCGAGAATAAAGAGAGATGTCAATGTTAAAATCTTCTTGTCTATGAAAATTGGACGACATGATTGCCTTTGACTAGCCCCCACGATGTAACGCACTGCTTTCTTCTGAAGAACAACCAGGATATTCAGCAAATACTGGCTACTCATACCCCAGAATGGTATGTCGTACCTCAAGTATGAATCGAACAAAGCAAAATACACATCCAGAACCAAGTGCGTCCCTAGCAGCTCTCACTGCAAAACATGCAGATGACAATCTCTTGCTTAGGTTAATAATGTGATCCCTAAAACGTAACTCACAGTCAATGAAAACTCCCAGAAACCTAGCAGCAACTCTTATATCCACTGGTTCATTGCCCAAACTCAGCCCCGCCATGTCACATCTGAAACCACATGGGTTTTATTAATATTTAAGGAAAGTTTGTTACAATCAAACCAGGCCTTTATCTCCAATATGTCTCCGGATACATTCTGTCTCAAAGCATCAACAGAGTCATTGCACCATACAACAAAGGTGTCATCCTCAAAAAGCGTAAAACGACCAGATATCCCGTCACTAACAAAATCGTTAATGTATATTAAAAACAGAAGGGGTCCCGGAACAGATCCCTGTGGCACCCCATTTCCGATATCTAAAACTGTTGACTTACAACCTGACACAACAACAAACTGTCGTCGATCCTCCAAATACGAGCGAAACCAAGCAAGAGAAAAGTCCCTAAATCCATACAACTCAAGCTTGGAAAGCAATATTTCATGGTTAACGCAGTCAAAGGCCTTGGTAAGATCACAGAATACCGCAGCCACTGCCCTACCATCATTAAGATCGCGGTAAACGCTAAAGAGCCGATCAAAAATAGCATCGTGGGTTCCCAAGGAACCCTGAAACCCAAATTGCCTTGACGATACAAGATTGTGTAATTGAAGGAAACTCCATATTCTGCCTTTAACGATCTTTTCAATTACTTTGGATACAGTCGAAAGCAAAGATATCGGACGATAGTTAGAAGGATCCTGAAAGTTGCCACCCTTATGCAAAGGAATAACCTTGGCTGATTTTAGGCAGGAAGGAAATTACCTGTCAACCACGAATCATCGATACCAAATGCCAAGACCTCCAATGCATCATCAGGCAATGCTCGAAGTAATTCGCAAGATATTTCATGGTCACCACACGACTTAGAATTCTTAATATCACCAAGTGCTTCATAGATCTCACACTCTAAAACAGGGGTAAAGCAAAACGAATCTGCAACAGATACGTGTGCGAGATAATTTAGAGGATTCCCCGAGGTTGAAATTTTATCAGTCAAACTACCAGCCACACATGTGTTGGGATCTACATCCATTTCGCGACAACCATGCTGCATGGAACAGTTACACACTTCTCCCACAATAGACCAGGATTCCTTTTGCTTATTTTTAGCCTCCGACAGCCTACTGCTGTAGTGAAGTTCCTTAGCTGCTTTCACCAATCGACGATAAATATTACGATATCTATTGCAATAAGATACAACATCAGGATTGTTTAGGATAAACTTTTTAATGGTATTAAGGCAGCGCAATTTTCTAGCAGAAGTTCTTAAACCCTCCGTAAGCCAAGGTTTCTTCTTTCTTGTCTTATACTTGATCCATCTCAATGGAAGTGCTCTGTTAAAAACATCCAGGACAACCGAATGGAACGATACCAAAGGCTCTGGAGACTGCCCTATTCCCAACCAGTTAACATTCTGACATAACTGACGAAATTTACAAAAATTACCACTACTAAATATTCTTACTCTTCTTCGTTGAGTCTTATTTTCAACGTTAAGGTGATCAAAAATAGCTAAAACTGCTTCATGATCAGAAATACCGGCACTCACAATTGAACAACATACAACACTACAATCCGAACACATGTAATCAATAATACTCGACGATCCGCTGCAAATACGCGTGGGTGAAGTTACATGCATTTTTAAACCATGTGATATAAGAATATTATTAAGCAGAACTGAGTTAATGTTTTGCTGATCCCCAAAATTAACATTAAAGTCACCCGCAACTATAACCTTGGATGAAGGCGAAATTTGTGACAGTGTAGAAAAAGTAGAAAAAATTTACAAACGAACTGAACGTGTGTATATCGCTCCGCGTTTATAGCTAATTATTATAGTATATTCAATATTTAAATATGGATTTTGGTATCAAAATGTGCGTGGAAGTGCGTACATTCTATTAAAGCACTTTACATCAATTTTAAGTAATCCATAAAACAATAAAGTTGAAAGAACGGTTAATAGCAAAGTTTTAGTGAATGTAAAAAATTTATAAACATCTTATCAGTGACATTCTTTCATGGGTCTGGTCAAAACAGTTATTATTTGTGGGAGTTTTTGCACTGTATATTTGAATATTTAAATAACGATTAACGTTTGGAACTGATGGAGCAGTTTGGGTGTTGTGGCAAAAATTTTTCAAACTTGATATGCATAGTATGTTTCAAGACATTCCATCCTAGTTGTTTTGAGAGGGATTGGAAAAAGGGTATAAGATTAGATAGGCATAGGATATACTGTACAGAAGAATGCCGAGCTCAGAAAACAGCTAACGAGCAAAAGGAAAATATGCTGGAGGCTAAAATTGATGAGTTGAATGGGAAATTAAGTGAAAAACAGGACTCCATCCTACAATCACAGGATAGAGATGACTGCAATAATAAAGACAAACACTTAGAAGACATAATAAAGTATAAGGGAATCATTTCCGCACTGAACGATGAAACCAACCGACTCTCAGAACTTAACAATTGCCTGGAGACTACATTGGAAGACAAAAACCATGATCTAGAGATCTCAGAACGCGATTTGGAAGAGTTATACAGAATGAATAATAGCTTAAAAACCTCACTAGAAACACTGGAGAGTGAAAATGACTTTTTATCCAAGGAAATGAAGCACCTAAAAGAAGAAATATGCAGATTGCAACATCTACCAAAAATACAAGAAAAAAGGATATACAAAAAACCTGATTGTAATGCCCATATGGTACCAAAAAAAAAGGATTCTGTTGTTGGGGGATGCTCTGGCCAAGAACTTGAGGAGTGTCATGGAGAGAAGTTTGGATGAGTCTGTCGCAGTAACTTCCATAATCAGGACTAATGCATCACTGGACAGTGTAGTGGCTGGACTGGAAAAGATCACAAAGCATTTCGATGAAAGAGACTATGTTATTGTGATGGCTGGTTTAACGAGTGTTCAAAGGGGCCTTAGAGTAGAGCAGGAGACTTTAATAACCCTTAAAACGGTTAGTGAACAAACTAATTTGATAATTTGTTCTGTATCTTTATATAGCGACAATAAACTCCTCAATGGTATTATAAATAAACATAATAAAATGATTTATAAAAAGGTATGTTTAAAAAACATTTTAATAATTTTTTTCATATAAATTCTGTTATAAATTCATCTTTCTTTATAATTAATGATGATAAGGTATTTATTAGAAATAGTGGTAAAATTAAAATTGCTAAAGCAATAAAAAAGACCATAGAGAAAAAGAGTAATTGGCAACAAAAAAATATTGTGGATAATCAGAATGGAACCTCTTTTTTATAAATAACTCTATATTACTACTTAATAGTCAAAGTCTTCTCTCCAAATTAGATGAAATTCATGGTTTAATTATTGAAAAGAATTATGTTATGGTGTGTTTAACTGAAACAAGAATTACGGAGGAGATATCAGACTTTAAAATCGCTATTATAGGGTATCATTTGGTAAGAGTTGATTCAAAGAGTAGACACACGGGTGGAGTATTGATGTATGTTAAAGATTCTATTTCTGTGTTGAATGTTGAGAAATACTGTAGTGGAATGAATTATTGGATTGTACTAGTTAAATGTTTATATATGGGTAAAATTTTTATAATTGGCAACGTATATCACTCTCCTAGTGCAAGTCATGCCGAATTTTTGACATTTTTTGAGCAGTTATGTGATAATATTTCCGATAGTTTATCCAGTTGTCTTAATGGGAGATTTTAATATAAATTTTATAGATAATACAACCTACTCCAATAAATTAAAGAAAATTATTAATGATAATGGTATGCAACAATTAGTTAATGAAATAACACATCCTTATAATAATACAGGTAGTACAGTACAATAGACTTGGTGTTTAGTAATAGGTGTGACATTTTGCAGTGTAAAGTATATGACACTCCTCGTATTAGTGATCATTTAATAGTGGAAACTAAAGTATAGCTGAATATAAGGAAAAAAGAGGATATAAAGATTTATACAAGAGGTAAAATAGATTATGGGGAAATGGCGATAAGATTGTCTGGAGTGAATTGGAAATTTGTTGGTAGAGATATTGATATAAAGTTCGAACAGTTATCTGGAAATATACTTAAAATTCTTGATGAAATAGCTTTTTTTTTGTCACAGTGGTCTAGGAATACAATCTATAGTACGTTGATATTACCTCATTTAACCTTTTGCTCAACAATTCTCTATTTAGCTAACAAAAATGAATTAAATAGGTTGCAAAAATTGCAAAATAGATCAATGCGATTAATTTTAGGTGAGAGAAGGGAAACCCCAATTAGGGAGATGCTTAATTGGTTAAAATGGCTCCCTATTGATAAGTTCTTAGAATATCAGACCCTAGTATTAATATATAAAATGGAAAATGGTCTTTCTCCAAATTATCTAAAGGATAAACTTAAAAAGAATGAGTCAGTGCACACATATCCTACTAGAAATAGAACTAATTTTTATATTACTAGGAAAAATATGAGAAGTACCGAAAAAAATGTATTTCATAAGGGACTGATATTGTATAATTCTCTATCACAGGTCATCAAGGGAACACTATCAGTAGCAGTGTTTAAAAGGCAATTGAGGGAATATATGCCGGGAGAGTAATTGGTTGTATCGGAATGTTAAAATAGTGAGGATTGATATTGCGGAATTGAAACTTATTTTTTTTTATAAGCATAAGTTGTATTTTTTAAGGTAATACTTTGTACATTTGTATTGTATTGTATAATTAGTCCTTGGCTAAATAAATAAATAAATAAATAAAGGTTCTTCCGGAAAAAAAGTTAAAAGATTGCTAGGGGGCTGTTATGAATTTACTGACTTTTCGTCAGATAGATTTTAACTGCATTGTTTTTTTTCTTTGTTTTTGTTCTTAATATCTATTTTTAGTATTTTATATGTTTGTTGTTTTAAATTGTTTTTGACATTCATTCTAGATTTAGGTAGTGACTAAAAATTGTTAATGTCATTGCTTAGCTCATTACTTGCAATTATTATGTTGTATTTATATACATTTTGACGTTTTTTTTTTCTTTCTACAGCTTTGTCAACAAGTTCCTCTTATGACAATAAAGCATATTTTGATTTGATTTGCATACACATCTGAACCTTCGGGCGCGAATGAGCATTCAAATGTGGACCACTGAGCATCATGCGCCAAACAGGCTCGGCCCGATCCAAATTTTGTCGATACATCAAAGTGAGCACGTGCGGCGAAAGGGCCCAGCCCTGCTCAGTATTGACGGCTACAGGGGGAATGATGACAGGGAGCATGATGCGGATGTTATTTATTTGTTAGTTATTTCAACAAAGTGAAGAATGGCTTGGCGGATGATCGCACAAACATGTGATAAAGATGTAGAACACATACAGAGGAAAGTGGAAAGCTTGAAAGGATCCTACAGAAGGGAAAGGGAGAAGCAAAGAAGTGTATCGGAACAGGAATACAACTAGCGCTAGCCACCTCCAGACTTTCATCTGCCATATTTGAAAGTGAACTGAGCAGTCCGAATGGATGGATCAGTCCGAATGGAAACTCATGTGTCCCGCTCAAATGTGTACGCGATTTTGCATCCGAATGCTCATTCGTGCTCGACTTGCCCATTCGACCCAGATGCTCACATGTGTACGCAGCTTAAGGTAGAATTTGATGCATATATTTCGGCAAGAATGTTCGCTTTTTCTTTGGCCGCATCAACAAACAAATCACATATTAAAACCTTCACTAAAATATTCTTGTATTAAATAAGAGATAAGCAACATAACTCTTATTTTATTTTTAGAAACCGCCAACCCTTTCTAACAAAGTTCAGCAGATTATTGAAAAATTTTAGCGGCAATATACTCTTTGCCTGTTTTGTCAACCTATCTTCCAGCAATCTAAAAGTGTTCAACTCAAATCAACCACATCTCCGGATGACCCAAGATTCTCAGCATTCCTCCTAACATATAAGCAACAGTTAAAAATAAAAACTGAAAATCACATTGAGAATTCCCAATTCTTTAAACAATCCGTGACAAGAGTGCCTTCAAGTCCTGAAGGATATTGTGTGCATTATTTTCTTTTGTAGATGTATCGTCTCGAAACACAATGGCCAATTTTTTTTCAAATAATATATGAACATAAAGATGATTTTTTAAGTTTACTATTAGTTTTAACATTCCATGAGAAGTGGGAGTCTAGATGCAGACCCAAAATATTCATAGCTTCGTTCTGATCCACCACTCAAATATGCCAACACCCTCACTGATGCCACACTCAGAGTGGCCATCATACTCCGAATCACTAACCCAAACCCTATCATTTACAGGGAAGGATTGTCTCTAACAATATTGACTATAAAATAAAAAAGGGGACCTAAGATACTACTTTGACATTGTTTTTTGTTAATGGCACTATCTGCTGACGACCATATAGACAAGAACGGAGCGACGAATAACTTATTTAGGAGCAACCCGTGGTTGACCACTTGACGCACGTCTGAAGTTAAAATACAAATTGCAGTAAAATGCATCTCATGCCTACTTTTTATTATTCAGATAAGGGATATTGTACCTCTCCGCGAAAATCAGCATCATTGAATAAAAAGTTTCTCATAGTTCTGAGGAAACTGAAAGTAATACCACTGCCCTGCAATTTACTATAGGTCCCATTACTTTTCTGATGAAGTGACCATACTTCAGAGATTCACAAGGCAAATGGGAAAAGATTTTCTTCAAATAACATAAGCATACAAGATCAGCAACCTCATGAAGCAAGCTGCAAGAATATTTATCTAAATTCGAATTACCTTTATTTATCCTTAAAACGAATTTAATCTAATAAGATGAACCAAATAGTTGAAAAATTTAAAGTTAAGGAAACAGAAGCAATATACAGTCATACTCATAATAATTAGATATTAAATCTGATGAAATATGATACCGTATAAGCACAACAATACAAAGCATATAATCTAATAAACCTTGAACGGAATAAGTTGTCTTCTCCACATAAAAATGTGCTTGAACTTTAATATAAATGCCTGAAAAAGACGTAGTGAGCATATACCAAATATATAGGGACAATAAATAGGTTCTGCCAGCAATACCATTTTCAAAGAGACTTAGAACTATTTCATTGGATCCCTTAGTCAGCGCAGACGCAAAAACAATCCGCACGGAGGAACAAAAGCTCAAATTCTGCGATGGACAAAGCATGCACAGACAACCCTACTTGCGGTTTGTTAAGCTAACCTGCCGCTTGGGTCAGATCTGTGTAGCAAACCTTTATGTCATCTTCCAAATGTTTTGTTTTATTCAACTAGACATTAATTAGATAACTTTTTTAGATAGCTAAGAATAGATGAGGCGTTAAAATCTGATCTCAGTTATTGAATATTTAACTATTTTTCACACTTACCAGCTGAACATCGTCGACCTTGTCCTCCAAAGTCGTCAAGGCGCTCTCGACGCCCCCGTGCAACTCTGCCATCGTCTCTTCGATACTCTTGTCTGCCGAAACGTCCTCCTGAGCTGGTGTTTCCGTCGCAACGTCTTCTTCGATCATCTGCTGATGGTCCTCTAGAAGTTCCTCCATTGCCACTTCTTCCTTTACCAGGTCCTCCTCCTTCACCGCCTCGTGTTCCTGTAGGTCTTCTGGCGGCGGCGCCACTTCTTCCGCTGGTTTTGGAGAGTCCGGTTTAAGGAGACTGGCGTACAACGCCCTGCGCTCCTCTTCGAATTTCTCGGCGGGCACGTACTGGGGCGACAGGTCGCTCTCAACTGTTTCTAAAGAAGAGATTAATATTCTTTAAATGGCCCATAAAGCTAACAAAAGTATCAATCCTATGAAAAGTGACAACCACCGGTACTAAATTGTGTTTTGTTTACCTTTTTTGGAGGTGGGAAATAAAGTGAACTCCGTGGGAGTGTCGGCGGTCGCGGGACTGCTGCTGGGGTCCATTTGCATGCTACGACGCGCGCTACGCGTTATACGGCAATTAGATGGACGCGGGGGTGTCGTCTGCGAAAGTTGTTGAGAATTGGACGTCTCGCGCAAGGCTCGTGGAGACCCGGAAGGTGAAGTGGAGGGAGTCGAACTGTAAAACGACAGAATCTTGCTTAATTCGACGTATTCCTACCAAAATATTTTAGTCAAGGGGCGCATCCAAGGGGTAATTACCTGCTCAGGATGGACGATCACGATTGACGTGTTTTTTTTAGCATGATACCCCATAATTACAAACAAAACAGGTTAAGGCCATGACTATGACCCGACCAAAAAAATGCATAAACCAAGCAAGTTAATTAAATAATATTTCAAATAAACATATCAATTAGTGACCTTGGAGTGATCGTCTTCTCTAATTCGTCTGTGTCATTGACTAGCTGCGACTTGCCCCGGCATATTCTGAGAACAATGGGCGGTTTCGAGGGTTCGCTGGTGTCGCTTCGGTCCGAATTTCTGCGTTTGTTTGGCTGGTTCAGGGTCAGGACGACCTTCTCGTGGGAGTTTTTCGACGAGAAGAACTTTTTCGGCGACGAGTTGCCTCTGGTTTGTCTAAAGCAACAAATCATCATTTAGATTAAAAAGCTCGTAATTTTGTTACCTCATATTGTGCCTTAAAATTAGATGATTGATTCTTTTTTATCTGTTTTTATAATTTTAGATTCACAAGTTACATTTTTTGTTCAAACTGTGTTTTATGATTAGTACCTTTTGGCATTGCATATTATGTACGTTACACAAAACCAGAACTTAATAAGGTGCTGGTTAGTTTTGTCATCGCAAGTAAGAAATTTCCAAAAACATAGGCACCTTATATCTAGTAAAACATTTTTTAATAAATTGCTAAAACTAGTAAAACCACTAATCTAAATGTACCTGTCACTTGGCTCGTAAGTGGTCGTACGCGCCCTTTTGGAGGAAGTGCCGCAGTTACTCGGTGGCTGGTAACTCGGAGTGCTGCTGTTCGCATCCTGGCTGGAATCGCGGCTCTTGAAGAACTTTTTCGGTTTGGGAGCGGCATCCGATTTACTGATGACAAATTTATATGAAATCGTAGACTATTATGACTGTGTCCTAACTAAAATTTAATTCTGAGCTTAACTGAGTGGACAGTTTCTGCCTTGATCAAGAAATATTGGCAAAATGTATTGAACATTATTATTCTCTTAAAAAGGTGAGTCTGTGTGAATCTCATTAGCAATTTATTTTCAAAATGTTTAGGTAGACTATACTGTTGTGTCAAAGTTTTCTCGAAGCGAGTTCTGTCAGGGAAGCACTTGTATATTGATTCATAAGGAATTTGTTTCTTGTTATTCTTTCCTCCCAATAATAAATGTTGACTTCCTTCTTAAGGAAATAGTGTTTGAGTTTTCAGTAGCGTACTGCAAAACAATGAACTTGTATATTTTGGCAATTTACAGGTCTCCCTCTGAAAATTGTCATCTTTTTTTTGGAAAAATTGGATGCCTTAATGTCACATATTTCAGTCAGTGCTAATGTTATTGTTTCTGGGGATTTTAAGATAGACTTTTTAAATCAGTCCAACAATCACACCATATCATTGTGCAATCTGTTGAGGTCTTTTAATTTGAACATGCATGTTGAGCAACCAACACGAATTACAGGTCATTCATCCTCATTAATTGAATATGTATGTTCGAATTTGGGTAGTGCCAATATTATTTGCCAATGTACAAACGCGGGACTCTCAGATCATGAGGCTGTCTCATTTAATATAACCTTATTTAAATCTAAGAATAAAACAAAGGCTAAATATGGCAGACTTTATACTAGGAGACATTTTATAAGGTTTGGGACTCTTTGCCAGGATACTAATTGGGATAATGTTCTGGATGCAGAGAATGAATTGGAACATTTTCATTGTGCTATGTTCAATAAATTTAATAAAGCATTCCCAATTGTTATAAAAAAACCTAAAAAAACTAACCCAAACAAAAGGTTTAAAAGTTTCAGGGAAAAATATGAGAGCCCTACATCAAATTCGAAAATTTGCTTTTTGACCTACTTCAATAATTATAGGAGGATTTACAGAAGAACGATTGCTCTTTCTAAAAGTTTATACTATCGTAGAAGAATTGATGAGTCTCCAAATAAATCCAAAGAATCATGGCATATTGTTGGGGAGCTATTGGGAAGGCACACTGCACTCCAAATGGATTCAAATTTACGTGCGGACATGCTAAACTCATATTACTGTAGCATTGCTTCTGAGTTAACAAATAATATTTTTAGTGGATATAGAGCTGAGGATTACACATGTATGTGTGAATAAGACTTTTTTCCTTAATCCTATCAATATTTTGGAGGTGAGGGATGTAATAAAAAAATATATAAATAAATCCTTGGCAGGATGGGATAGGATCTCTATAAAGGTGTTCTCGGCTTTGCCAGCCAATGGCCTTCAGGCATTTGTCGATGCAGTAAATGATTCATTCACCACAAACACATTTCCTGATTGCCTTAAACAAGCAATTATTGTTCCTATTCACAAAGGTGAGGACTATAACAGTCCTTCCAATTTTCGACCAATAGCTCTTCTCTCCACCATGTCTAAAATTGTTGAGAGGTTGGTGAGGGTGAGAATGATATCTTTTTTGAATAGATTTAACGTTCTCAGCTCTGATCAATTTGGGTTTCGGGAAGCCGGGAGCACGGGTGATGTCATTTTTAATCTTCTCCAAAGCCGAGAACACCTATTGTTGCTGCAGCAGTGTTCTGTGATATATCCAAGGCTTTCGACTGTGTAGATCACAGAATACTGTTGTGGAAGCTGGAGAGATATGGGTTTAGAGGGACTTCTTTGGTGGTGGCTCAGCTCGTATCTATTGGGTGGCTTCCAAAAGGTTAATTTTGGTGGTCAATTCTCAGACGAACTGCAAAATACCGCAGCTGTTCCCCAAGGTTCTGTCTTGTGGCCACTATTGTTTCTCCTTTACATTAATGACCTCCCTTCGCTCCCCATAAGAGGAAAGTTTACTGTGTTTGCGGATGACACCACCATCATTTGGCATGGAAATCATGTTGATCAACTGAAGGTGTCTCTGGATGCTGATTTACTGAAGATTAAAAATGATGCAATGCAAATCGTCTTTGCTTGCTGAGACGTTAGGTATCAAAATGTTTAAAATGTACTCGCGAATTTCGGTGAATTTTGTAGTGTTATACTAAGCCATAAAATGCGAAAATTTCGCTAAGTGCTTGTCGGCCTTTTATGCACCTATGTTGTTGTTTTGGGCCCAACTAGATGAGTGGAACAGCCGTGATTTGCAAATCCTTGATTATGTACTGCCTTCTATTTTTGATGGATTCCAACAAAAACTTTAAACTTTAATTCGCTTATCAATCGTAGCGAAGATTAAACTTTTTGCGGTGCACCGACCTGAATTATTGTAAATAAATGTTTTCTTGCCCAACTGAGCTCGTTTATCTAGAGTGTGTTGAGTTCGGAATTGTTTTGTCTCGCCTTTTGTTTTGACTTTGAAACTATGGACTGCAAACCTGCGCTCACATTCTCGTAACTGGAACGTGCAAAATGGCTTTAACGTTTAAGTGCTGTAAAAACAAAGCACAAAATAATTGGATTTGTATAGGATGTCACAGTATCTATCATAAAAGCTGCCAATCAAGGCTTAAAAATGATGTTGCAATAATTAGGGATAACCTAATATTATGTTCCACGCAGTGCTCAGATGTAGCTACTGATTCGGAGTCTGAGCTAGTTTCTAGCTTAACACAAATAATTAATGAGCTCAACACTGACCTGAATGATAAGTGAAAATTTGTTGACACCCTTAAACGGGAAAAACAAACCCTTCTTTATGAGGCAGAATCCATGGAACACCAATTGGTGGATGAAAATTGCCAGCTAAAGCGAAGAGTTGCCGAACTGAGCAAGGAACCAATAGACCATGGTGCTCTAAACATACCAAAAGAGTTGGTTTCTTCGTCAACTCAAACAGTCATCGGAAATCTATTTTTGCTCCGTGATAATCATTGCCAAACCGCGCCAAGCGTGAGAGACATTGGAACTTCAATGCCCAATGTACAAACTGACAGTACACTAATACCTTCCGACGACCGTCATCGATCACTTAAAACGGAGCTGCATAAAACCATGAATGAGTTATCCGACCTTAAAGGGCGTGAACGGCGAATGCTCATCACTATCGAGACCCTTGACCATGAGAACGAATTCCTCTCGAAGGAACTGGAGGGCTTGAAGCAACTCCTGGCTGATTCACACCATCTCTCAAGCAATCTGGATAGATCTGCCCCTATAAGCAGTAATGGCTTGGAAGAGGTTGCAAGTTCGTTATTTGACGAACTATCTGTCATAGACCCACATATGGTTCTAAACCGATCACCAAAACAACAAAAATTAAAATCTCCAGTTTCACGGCGCCGGCGCATAGATCAACCCTTTTTAAGCAGTCTATATCCAGTGTTAATAAAAGAAATATCCTGGTCTTTGGTGACAGTAGTGCAAGAGGAGTTGCCGGTGAGTTATCTAAGTTTTCGTACTCTTGGGACTATTCCATTTATAGAGAATGCCATCCTGGTTATTCTGTCCACCAATTGGCAAACGGAATTTTTCAATTAACAACCAATTTTGGACCTAACGATAATGTTATAGCATGTATTGGTCTGGACTTCATTAGTAACAGTAACTTTTACCAATTAAATAAACTATTTTCCATTGGAAAGTATACTAATCTTGTTTTTTCTTTGACATATTCAAGTATAAATAATAATGAATAATTTAGGTTTGTGTCATTATGTAAAACGTTTCTTGCATGTCAAAATGCGTCTATAAGAATTTTAGATAACAATATTGTAAATGGTAGATATAGGCTGCCAAGGAAGTCTCTTTGTAAAAATATTTTTTCTTATGTAGAGTCCAGTTGTACTTTGAAGAGTGTATTCGTTTCGTTCTGTATTAGATATTGTGACACTACCTGCACTGCTAATGTTACAAATAATAGTCAAGGCTTGTCAGATCAGGGTGGTAACAAAATCGAACCAGGTCCTTTTTTAGACTAAAAAACTCTGACACAAGCATATCATTAATGCTCATAAATATTCAATCTATTCGTAATAAAAGTGACGACCTTTTTATAATCCTTAAAAGTTTAAAATTTCCTGACATAGTTTTGTTGACAGAGCATTGGTTGAAGCCTGAACAACCTCTCCATGTCCCGGGCTATTTTGTAATTTCGAAATTCAACAGATCAAGTCATGAACATGGTGGCACTGTTGCGCTGGTGGATGAGTGTGCTTCTGGGCGATTTAGTGGTGTGGATAAATTTGATAATCTACTTATTGAAAAAAATTTTTGAGTTTTCTATTATTCATTCGGTTAAACTTCGGTGTTTTAGTGTGTGTATCTACCGTTCACCGAGCAGTGATTTGGACGTGTTCTTAGAAAGGCTCGAATTCCTTCTTTCTCGATTCCCTTTAAATCATAAGATTATACTTGCTGGTGACCTAAACATAGATTTTGAAAATAAAGATAGCAGGTCTACCTTGAGGCTGTCCAACTTGTTTGACTCCTTTGATCTTCACATGCATGTTCACAGCTCGACTCGTGTGACTAAAATATCCTCTACAACCATAGACTACATCGCTTCTGACATAAAAGAGAATGTCTGCTGCGAGGTGTTTAATCCCAATCTCTCGGATCATAATGCCATTCTGGCCATAATTCCTATGAATTGCTTTCGCTTCTTTGAGGGCAGGAGGTTTGGCAGAGTTTATAGCAGTCATAACTTTCAACAATTTCGTGACCTGTGTGAATCTTTCAACTGGTATTCTGTTATGCGAGGGGCTGATCCTCTGGGAGCTTTCCACGCTGCTTTGGCAAATATTGTCAACAACGCTTTTCCTGTTCTTCATTTGAAGCCAAGGCGCAAAGACAGAAGAAGATGGCTGACACGAGGGATACGCACTTCTGCCTAAAATCTGAGATTTTTAAACAGCCTCAGGAAAGCGTATCCTGACAGCATGATGCTCCAGTCTTATTACTCTTTGTACAGGAGAACCTACAGAATCGTCATTCGCAATGCCAAAAAACTGTATTATTCCAAACGTTTTTCGGATTCTAAAAATAAACAAGGCGAATCATGGGCTATTGTCAATGAAATTACTAATAGAGCAAGTAAATCTTCACAAATAAATATTGACTCCAACTCTCTAAACGATTACTACTGTCCGATTGGCAATGATCTAACTGAAGACCTTTATCCAGTCGCCAACCCCCTAATATATATGTCTAATGTGAATGTGACTGATACATTAAATATTTTTATCCCAACTAGTGCCGGTGAAATCAGAAAAACCATAAGTTCTATGAAAAATAAAAAAGCGGCGACTGACGATGGAATATCTATCAGGGTACTGGAAAGTCTACCTGATAGGGCCATTGCTGCTCTATCACACGTTGTTAATATCTCTTTTGTGTCTGGTTCCTTTCCATGTTGCTTTAAATTAGCTAAAGTAATACCTCTTTACAAGGGCGGTGATCAATTGACTCCCTCAAATTATAGGCCGATTTCTTTGCTGTCTACTCTCTCTAAGCTTGTTGAGCGCCTAGTGAAGGATCGTCTCTTCTCCTTCCTGAATAATCATGATATTCTTACTGAAAATCAGTATGGATTTAGATCTGATAGGAGCACGTCTGATGCAATGTTCGAGTTTCTGTCGGGGGTTTTCCAGGGTATAAATGGGCGAATGGCGACTGCGGCAGTGTTTCGTGACTTGTCAAAGGCCTTTGACTGTGTGAGTCACGAGGTGCTGCTGCGGAAATTCTTTGCTTACGGGATTCGAGGCGCGGCACTTCGGTGGTTCGAGAGCTACCTGTGTGGCCGGGAGGAGTCTGTCCACATAGATGGTGTGTCATCTAGCAGACAGCGTACTTCATGCGGCGTGCCTCAGGGTTCTGTATTGGGGCCAATCCTTTTTTTATTACATGTGAATGATTTGACTATGCTTGAAATTGATGGGCGCTTTACGCTGTTTGCAGATGACACTACCGCACTGTGGCGCGACAAGGATCCGGGGCGGCTACTGCGGGATATTGGGTTGGATCTCGGAAGGATTAAGCAGTGGTGTGACGCCAATCGCCTCTGCTTGAACATGTCTAAAACTAACCTCATCGGCTTCAACTGTCCTATTGATGGCCTTATATTTGGTGACAACACCATCCAGGCTGCGAACTCTTCTTAGTTTCTGGGTTTGTGTATTGACAAAGACTTAAAGTTCTATACTCATATCGTTAAGTTGAATAAAAGATTGGCATCTGGTGGTTTTTCTGTTCGGGCTACCTTTCGAGAGCTTGGTGGAGAAGTTGCGCGTAACGTGTATTATGCCTTTATTGAGTCACATCTCAGATATGCCTTGCCCTTCTGGGGAGCTTGCTCTGGATATCTTTTTCAATATGTCTTTATTCTGCAGAAGAGAGCTGTTAGAAATCTGTGTAATGCGCATCCAAGAACCCACTGTAAGCCCCTTTTGTCAAGCATTCTATTCTGACTCTCCCATCTTTATTTATTCTGGAAATGGCTTGCCTAATTCATAAAAATAAGTATCAATTTACCAATCCTCAGCTGGTATATGGTACACGTCAGATTGGCAATGTTCCCTTGCCCATTCCACATTCCAGCCTTGTCAGAAATTCCTTAATTTACAGTGGCATCAAGATATACAATCATGTTGATCTGCGGATTAGAAATATTCGAGACTTAAAAGCCTTCCGTAAAAGTTTAAAATGCTCTTTATTGCAGAGAGCTTTCTATTCTGTTAACGAGTTTTTCGAGCAGAACTAGAAGGTTCATTATATTCTATTATTAACTCATGAAGTGTGTGTTCCAATAATGAGTTATCAAAGTTTTATTGTGATAAATGGCTGCAATAAGCCATTACAATTTTGACTGTACAAATGTAGGTACTGTGATAATGTGTATTGCGAAGGTAATATTTGCCATTTAATATGTTTTAAGTCACCACACTTATGTTTTTCTGTTGTTTTTTTTTCTTTTTGATTTTGCTTCGTTTTGTTTTATATTTTGTATACATCTTATAAAGCTTTGTCAATAAGAAATGTTACATGTAATATTTTTTGGACAATAAAGCACTTTAAATAATAATAAATAATACCTCAAAGACAAACCTTTTAAGCTTTAAATATTCTCAGAATTCCATCGCAATTAATAAAGAGCCTGTTTTAACAGAACAGTCAACCAACTTTCTGGGCCTCACAACAGATTGCAGACTCAAGTTTCAGGAGCACATAATTAGGGTATGCAGAGTGTCATCGGGTTGCTATGCCCTTAGAGTGATTTCTATGAATCTAGACTCTTACATGGCCAAATTCAAATTCAAATTCAAAAATAGCTTTATTATCATAACATTAGTTGTTGACAAAGCCTTGTAAAATTAAATAAACAAATAAAGCAAACAAAACATAGCAAAATTAAATATAAAATATACAAAAATAATATGAATTAAAATATGTATTAACAATATATTAGAGAGAACTTATGGAAAGACAGAATTGAATTATTCGTCAAGAGAGTAGTATGCTTTAGTGGCTAGCAATGTTTTAACAGCTTTCCTGAACCTAATTACACATTTTATAGACCTAATTTCAAGAGGTAGATGATTAAATATTTTTTTCCCCATATAAATAAAAGAGTTTTTCACCTGCTCAGTGTGTGGAATAGGCAGCCGGAAGGTGTAGGTCAGTCGTGTTCCAAAAGAATTACTTACGACAATTTCATTCTTATGTTTTTTAAAAACAATACTTGCCGTTTGTAGGATATATAGAGAGTGGAGCGTCAATATCCTATTTCTTACAAAATGTGGACGACAAGACTCTCGATTCCTTACTCCACAAAGGGTCCTAACCGCTCTCTTTTGAAGGACAAATAGTGAGCTGAAAAGATACTCAGGACATGAGCCCCAAAAACAAATACCATGGCTAAGGTGAGACTCAATAAGTGCATAATAAGCATTTTTTGTTATGTGAAAATCTAAATTTTTTGATATCACTCTCAGAGCATAGCAACCAGAAGAAACTCTACCACTAACTCTAACAATATGTTCACGGAATTTGAGTTCACTATCAATTGTAAGACCTAAAAATTTAATAGAATATTGTGCCTGGATGGGTTCGTCTTGTAAGAATACATTATCCATAGAACTCTTCAAACTTAATAAGTTAGTCTTAGAAACATTAAGGCTGAGATGGTTTGCATCAAACCAGTCCTTAACCTTAATCAGGTCAGTGTCCAAGATCCTTTTTAGCTGTTCTACATCTTTTTCATGCCATAAAATGGTGGTATCGTCGGCGAACATAGTTACCTCTCCTCTTATTGATAAAAGAGACAAGTCGTTAATATATAAAAGGAAGAGTATAGGCCCCAGGACAGAGCCCTGGGGGACAACCAGAGAAATGCGTTGCTCATCTGAACAGCAGCCCTTGAAATTGACACTCTGAACACGACCCGATAGGTAGGACTCGAACCAGCACAAGGACGAGCCTCTAAAGTCATACCTCTCCAACTTCCACAGCAATATTCTGTGATCCACACTGTCAAAGGCTTTGGAGACATCACAGAACACTGCTGCAGCAGCTTCACCGGAGTTAAGCCGATTGTAGAGCACACGCAGAAGGTCAAATACAGCATCTCCAGTGCTCTTTGCCTCTTGGAATCCAAACTGCCTAGGACTCAAAAGATTAAACCTGTTCAGGAAAGAAATCATTCTAACCTTCACCAACCTCTCAACGATTTTAGACATTGCAGGCAGAAGAGCTATTGGGCGAAAATTAGATGGACTGTCATGATCGCCACCCCTATGTAGAGGAACAACCACTGCTCGCTTCAGACATACAGGAAATGTGTTGGTAGAAAAAGAAGCATTTATTGCATCTGCATGCGCTTCTAGTGCCCTGGTGGGAAGAGCCGAGAATATCTTCATAGAAATCTGGTCCCATCCTGTACAAGTTCGATTCTTGATTTTCTTTATTATGTCCCTAACCTCCAAAACATTAGTTGGAAAAAATGCCTATCATGCTCTTATGGAATTTGTTTCTGGGGCTCATGTGCTCAGTATCTCTTTAACACTGTGTTTGTACTACAAAAAAGAGCAGTCAGGGTTCTTTCTAGAGTGAGGAGCCATGAGTCTTGTAGGCATCTCTTTGTACAAAATAAGATCTTGACCCTTTGTTGCTTGTATATACTTGAAACAATAACTGTGGCCTTCAAGAAACACAAGCGGGACATTGTGAGGGGTAGTTCTTTTGGAATCCATCTTGAGTACATCCTTAGGTTGCCCATCCCACATTCAGAAAAATGTTCAATCACCTTCCTCTTCGCATAAGAAAACTAGACTCATATATTAGATCTAAGAAACTTTTAAAGGTTCTATTAGTCACTAAGGCATATTATACTCTAGAAGAATTTTTTAATGATGTTCTGACCTGAATAGTCCTGATTATCAAACGTATGTATGTATTTTTATTTTATTATTTTGTAATTGTGTTTTACTTGAATTGTTTAGTATTTTAAGGTTTACTGACTTAGATTAAGTAGGGCTTTGTCAATAACTCTCTGTTTCAGACAATAAAGCTATTTTTTGAATTTGAATTAGTCATCTTACCTTAAAATATGATTCATTTCTTGAGGTGATTTAAAATTTAAACTAATAAGATAGCCTATATACCTACAATAAGTTTTGAACTATTTGTTATCATCAATCCAATGTAGAACATCAGACACATAAGTATTCTTTGCACTGCAAAGCCTATAAATTTAGGTACCTAAGCAGATATTGCCAATCATTAAACTTGTTAGGCAATGCAGATAGCAAATATTTCAATTTAAAATTGGGTATTGTGAGATAGATATATTATGTTCCATGTAATATGTATTACTAACAAGGTAACACACTACAAAATTATTGTAAAATCGAAGGTATTTGATTGAGATGTAAATTATTAATCTTAAAATTTAATTTTTATCTTATCTAATTTAAAATAAACATTTATATTGACATGATTAAAATAGTTTACTAAAAGAAGTTAATAAGTAAGCATATTGAAAAAGCTCACATAAATACATTACTTAATCGCGTTTATATTTCTTTAGGAAAATAAAGTACATAGTAAATTCATCCATTTTCTGACTATGTGGAATACATATTTTCAAAATTGTAGCACCAAATAATACTTCACATAGATATATATCAAGCTGAGCGCTTTCAAATATCAATAACTAATTATTTATTCCTATTAAGTATCAGAACTTGCGTTAATGTCGCTTTACCTATACTAAAAAAATTATGAATGAAATGAATATCATATCACCTAGGTACTTTAGTGTCAATTGTCACAAATCTAAATCTAAATAGGTATATAACATTTTAGATTCAAAATAAATTAACATCATTTTGACTCAGATTAGACCTTCGGGTGAAATGCACTAAAACACAAACTTTTATCTACAATACACATTTCACTAATCATGTCAGCATCTGCAGTTTTAATCATCTTCTGATGATGCTAACATGATTAGCGAAAAGGAGCATTAAATGCAAAAATTCTGATTCAATATTGTGGATTAAACTCTGTTTTAGAACTAAAAAGAGAAAATAATCACAGATTCTTTATATATTTCACATTGATAAAATATCAAAACTAAGAACCATGCTCTTCTTGAAACCCTGGGAATCATGCCGTGGAAAATTTCGAGACTTGATGGTTTTGACCCTTTCTGGTCTGTATGTGTGCGACTGCTTGATGTTTCTTTTTAAGAATAAACACAAAATTCTGTCGTTTGAAATGCAACATAATTTTAACACTAGAACTATAGCATATAGTATACCCAAACATAGGCTTACAGCTACAGAAAGAACTCCACTCTATTCTTGTATAAAGTATTTTAATAGGTTGCCAAACACTTTGAAAGTTGAGGAAAATTTTTATGTATTTAAAAAGTGTGTTGTTGAGATTGTAATAGATTTAGAGCCATATTCCATAGCCGAATTTTTAAGCCACATTTTTTGAATTGTTTTTGCAATTTGTTTCATTGTGAAATTTTAATCTGTTATAAGAAGTGTCCAAAATTAGAATTAGTATTAGAAGATGATTTATCTTTTTTTATATATAAACGTTATTGTATTCGTCTCTAAGGACTGAGAATTGTATAGTGACAGTTGTTCTATGGGTATAATTTATTGTACTTTGATGATGCCATTCCCTTCAATTTCAGCAATAATTTATTGTATTGTTGTTATTATTGTGAAATAAAGAGATTTGTATTTGTAAAAGAATAATGATTTGTGGTAGAGCGATCCATATATAATATTTACTCCTTAAATTTACTTATTCATCACATCACATTATTACTGATATTGAAAAATTCACATTAACGAATAACAATGCGATTGAAAAATAACAATATTGCTCATCGCTATTGATTACTGCCACTTACCAAATTTAAAAAGCTTAGTAAGTACCCTCTAAAACATGGGCATATAACCTTACCTAGGCTCATTCTCCTGTCGTCCATTCAATGTTCTTATGCTGGTAAAGCTTGTGATGCCCCATTTACCTACCGAGGCTGCAGATCTTGCAGCCGAAGGCCTATTACTATTCTCCTTAAATAGAGTATCAAAATGAAAACTGTGGTGACTTGCACCCCTTCTGTATTTGCCAAAACCTCGGGACATCTTTTGGTAATGCTTTCCCCCTGGACTATTCTGGGTAAGTTAACGGGAAACGCGGGTCCCGGCGGGACATGGTTACTTTCCCGAATCGAACCGCATCAACGCTGAAAGACGAATGAATAAATGGATTTTGTGCGAAGAAGACACCGAACGAGAACCATTTAAAAAAACAAGCATTGATTAACACATCGCCATTTTCCTTTATGAAAACAATCGCCCGGCGGCCATTCAACGGATCGTCCTTTTTGAGGATATCGTTTCGTTGTCGAAAATACACCGATCGCCAATATTTTTCAATACAAAAATTACAAAAAATTGGCCTAATTTTGGCGAAATTTCGCTTTTTTGCTTGTCAAATTGTGGCATAAACACGCTACGAGCTACGAGACTACGCTTCGTAAATATTGCTACGGAAACGAGGTTCGCTACGATTCGTGTGTGTTGGCTACGGTGTTAGTTGAGTTGCCTAGCATCTTCATATTCTCTCTTTTTTTATTCTGATCCTATACCAGAATATAACAAGTTTGTTTGTTATACTCTGCCTATACTAAGGCAAATATAGATACACTTTTAACTTGTTATACGTACGGAGGGCTATAGGGTAGGAGACCGAACGCTTATGGCCGAATTTGCGATTTCTGTCCATGTTTTTGGTTAGTTCGCTGGGTTGGCCGACAGAGGCGCAGTGATCGCACCCGCACTTAACTTTTCGTGTATTAGATAGACCAACGCGAGATTTTTTTGGATTATTTGTGTAAAAAACTATTTATTACTGTATTTTTGCGTTATTAATATAAACAATGAGTGACATAACTTGTTATACAAGTAGAGTTTGCTTCGTGCCGGGATGTAAAACGGGTTATTCTTCTGATAGGAAGCTCAGGAAAGAACGGGGAGAGAACAACCCAAGTCTCTTTTCAAGCTCCTAACGTAAGTAAAATATTTGTTGATAAACACTATTAACGATTAATGCATTCGTTAAAATATATACTTTCGATTTTATAAAAATTTTAAAAATTACATCAATGTTTAGAATGTTTGCAAACAACATAACCTAAAAACTCTTGGGAGTAAAATTATTGTATAGTAATAAGAACAAAAATTAATATGATTACATTAAAAATAGTTTAATTGTTCGCCTTTTTAACAAATATTTTGTTTAAACACTATAGTTTTCAGATCTATATCGCCAATATCTAAAATAAGGCCATTTTAACCAGTTATCACTTAGGTGGTGGGAAATCATACAAAAGCCCTAGATGTTCATTAATACGTTTTCTTTTTAGGATCCTGTAACATTTCAAAAGTGGCTAAGAACAATTCCTAGACAAGATAAAATATTTAGTGTAAAAGATGTTGTTTGTGCGTTGCACTTCCCAGAAAAGGATATTTTGCGTTTTTATAAAACCAAATTGGTTGATGGCACCATTAGTAGAATTCCGAGAGGAAAACCAATATTAAAGAATGAGTCAGTACCAGTGATATTTCCTAATCTCCCTTCTTATTTATCAAATCCTAAAAAAAGGCGAAAACCACCATGTGAGCGAACCGAGGAGCGAACCAAGATAAAAAACATAAAAAAAATAAAACATAAACCATTACACGATCCACCTAAAAGTACTATTACTTCAGCTGGAGTTGAAATGCCAGGTTATAGCTTAGAGGAAAATTCCGATAAGCCACATGTCAATAACGAGATAGATGCAGCATTGGTTTTGTTTGAAAATTTGAAAAATAATTATAACACAATTTGCACTCCAAATAAGCAGTGGTCGGGTACATTTATTTGTGGAAGTACTTTTTGCTGAATGGGATGATATCTATATCAAAACCATACCATACCACAACACCAAACCATACCACAAAAAAAAATTGTGATACGCCAGGATATGTCTTTTAAGGTATTTGATTTTGATTTGGTTACTTCTCATGTTAGTAATAGCATATTTTTTATCGAATATTTAATCACATGCTACATAATTGGGACAATAACAAGTATTTACAACTAAGTATATATGAGCCCAGTCACATATATGTTGGAATTTCTCCTGTGATGTTTTGAAATAGACTTCTCGACATGTGTAAATAAAACAGTTGTAATTTGATTCCGAATATATTTGATTTTAAGTAAAAGTTAAATCTTGACACTTTGGGTCATAGTTAACTGCTGAATTGTTTGATACTAATAAAATACTTTCCACCACATTGTATAATATGCTGTTACTTATTTCATGAATGTTTTAAGGTGTTGTTTGGGAAAACTGAAATTAAGCTTGATGGTGGACACAAAATATTTTCAGGCTTTGAAGAGATAGAAACTATACTAAAAACCATTAACAAAATGAAAATATGTTCAGGAATTAAATTGATAAGGTGGGTATATATAGGTATATTTTGAGGTATATCTGGGTAACATCTGTCATTTTTTTTTTTATATTTTTTTTGTGCCTGATTGTGTACTTCATCACTACATAGATACTACTAAGTACAATAAGTATGTCGGATGTAAGTAACTTACTCCTTAAATTGCGTTGTGTGTTGCTGCCGAGGTTGCTACTTAACAATATTTTGTTCTTAGTGGTGTGATGCTATACCTATGAATTTATGCATAGGAATTATTGTACAGTATTGATAGTTTGTGGTTTTCTTCTAATGCATTTCATTACACTTCCTAGTTTGTATACACCTGTTCTCTGAATAACTTACATATATAAATAACAATATATACATAACAATTATGAAAGACATTTTAAGACATATAAAATACATCTAAAAACAAAATAAATTCGTCTTTATAATTATTTATTTTGGAATAAAATAAGTTATCTGTCTATCTATCATAGATAGGTTGAGACAAGTTACTTTAGAACTTAAAAAAAAAACATTTATATTAATTTTGTCACTCATTATTATTATGGCATGTAAGCATTTTTTACACACACATTGATGATGAGAATCTTCTTTTGGAGTCTGTTGTTGGTTTATTTATTTATATATTTATCCCTGATCACTGTAATGAAATAAATTATATTTTTTAACATAACTGCTTTTTTTCTGAGTTTAAATTTAAATAATAAAAAATGTGTATTAAAGTTGTGTGTTTTATTTGCTTTCCAAAAAAAATAGTCCTTTGTGTATCTACAACATCCTGATTTTTAAAATCCAAGCATCTTTGGGATCGTATTAACATAATGCATCCAAAAAGGTACTTATTCTACGGAACACTTTGTATTTACGATTATTTAAGACCGGGTGGTTAATTTCTTATTAACATTATCTATACTTTTTCTGTATTAAAAAATTTTTTCAATGTATTCTCTTTTCATAAAAAAAAATCGATTCTAAGAAGTAAGTAAAGGAATATAAAAAGTTTCCTCTATGTTGCATATACTTTTCGGAAATACTGTATAATCTTTTTGGACCCATCATTTGCTATGCTATTTTTTCAAAAACATTCCTGCTGTGACATAAAACACAAACACTGCTAAAGAACTTCTTTTAAGCCTAAATCCTTGAAAACAATTAAAGATAAATTAAGTTTGAAAGCACATGTTGTTTTGTCAAGTTTATCATTAAATAAAGCAAAATCGGTCGATGAAATTTTAATGAATATTTAAAAAATAGCTTTTACTTCATGTAAAATCGTTATTTGTCTCTCAGAAAGCAATAAGTTAACTAATTTCAATAAAAAATAGTTATTGTCCCATAAGAATCCATGCATTTTTTAGCGCGGATGAAACACATGCGCCTCTGGCGGCAGTGTTTGAAAGCTGATTTATCGATGCAAAACTGTGACCCAAAACAAATGTATTGCGATCGGTCTCCTACCCTATAGCCCTCCGTAGTTATACGGGCACGGACCCTACCAGTTATTGAGTGGGCAGTGGCTTGGCTCCAAGAATCTACGATTCGTGACTATAACTACTATCGTCTCGCGGTTGTGGGGAGCTTTAGATCCCAACTTTTGCCGAACGGCACAGTTTATGGCACTACATGCGCTGTTTAATGTGTACATTTTTACTTCATAAGATGCCCTTTGTTTGTTGCGGGGCGCAACCAACAAAAACTAACCCAAGGCATGCCAAAAAACTAACTAATCCGATAAAAAAGAAGCTTGCAAAGACCGGGCGTCGAAGCAATTACCTTGTGTTCTAGACACGCAAGCTTCGCCACTTCAGACAAACTCTCACATTCTTACTTTTTACCAAACAGCTTTACGCAAACGCGTGAAGTGAAAAAATTTGTAAAATAACATTGACGAGGATCGGGCTCCCCACAGCGGCAAGACGCTATTTTCGACTTTCGTGGCTTGGCACTACTACGGGTCAGTGATGTAATTTTTAGGGCCTTTTTCGAGATCTAGGTATTTTTTAGCTTGACAGGAATTATCTAGGGACTTTTTTTTGGTAGAAAAAAATTATCGAATAATAAAAATTGCGCTTTATTATTATTTTTGATATATTTTTATTACTAATTACAAACATAAAACTCGGTAAAATCAAGTCGGGTAATATTAGCGACAGGGACATATTATTGGTACTGACCTAGATAAATTTAAACGGCTGGGGTTCCTCGAATTTGTTTTACGTGACTGGGAACCAATATTGTCACTTGTAACATAATTTTTCCTTAAAGTTAAGTTAATCGATAATGTGTAACATCCTAACATCACTGCTACGGGTAGTTACTATTAGACCGTAGCCCAGTTACCACAGCTTTATTGTATCAGCTGTGCCTTAGATTAGGTAAGAGTAAGGATACCGCGCATGACATTAAGCCAATGTACTGAAATTGAAGCCTTTTCAGAGCGGCGGCCATTATTTATGTGGCAGACACATCTATTGTCGTGGCGGTGCTATTTTGCAGTTATTTTGTGAGTTTTTGAACAAAGAGAGATAAAAACTAAGATACATAATGGTAAATTGTTCGGCATATGGTTGCAAGAGTCGAAATGAGAAGAAGGAGCCTGGAATTTAATTTCACAGGTAATTATTGTCTGCTGACCTTGTAGTTTATTTGCATATTACTTGTTTTAACAATAATGCATAATGTACACATTGTGTTGCTTCTGAGTATATCATGGTAGGGATGTTTATTTAATTATCGAGAGTAATTTGATACCCGATCTTGGATATTTTCAGTCATCAAATAATCAATAAAGCCATAAATCTTCTTCAAGGAGAGTCATTCAACAGAGGCGTAGGTAATATATTTCTCATACTCTACCTATAAAATGGCCAAATTATTTTACGACTGAAAATTACTTTAACTTATTAATTATTATTTATTACTTATAATTTCAATTAATTTATTAGCCAGTAATTTATGTGGCAGCTGGTAACAGGCTTTTTCTCATGTTATCTGTCCTCTTCTTTCCTTGTCTAAGAGCTGTGCAGCTACGACAGTGCTGCCAACCGTACAGTAATCACCGAACTTATACGGTATTTTCAGCACAAATATTAGCGGCTAGCTCCCAAGATGCATTCCATTTACTATTGGTCGAAACAATTAGGCGGGACTTATAGCGTTTGTTTACTATTTTCACAATATTGACTTGCATCTTACTGCTGCTCCCCGATCGGATTTAAGTACAAATACTACCTGTAAATAGATATTTGCGTGAATATTTGTTGGAAAAGATGTTAGATTGGATTGTTGTACTGCATTTTTTATTTTTTTTCCTGATTTTGGATTTGCCTTTGGTTAGTTTTGGTTAGTTCCTGTTTCTTGAGCCCCCGTAGCGGAGCGTGTGTGAAGTGACATATTTTAAGAGCCGTATTATAGTGGATATACAGCAGCTTGCTCGTGTTTCCGCGAATATATTTCATTCAAAACATATTACCACAAAGAATCCCCCTTCTTCTTGTGCATATTACAACCATAATGACGTCCAATTGTTTCGACCAATAATAAACGGAATGCATCTTGGGAGCTAGCCTCTCCTGAGATGGTGAGTCCTCATGTGCGTAAAATTACGCCAGCCTAACCGCGTTCTGCGATCTGATTGGTTATAGCAGGGCACGTGATATACGCGGAGCCATGTTTTTTGCGCTGTCAAAATTACGCTGGAGATACGCGGAAAAGTTGGATTTTGTTCAACTTTTCAGCATAAAAGCTGACAGCGGCTGTCATTTTCAGGGTTCGGGTTTGTTTTGCGTTGCCTGATCTGATTTCTTTAAATATATATATTATTACCTATGCATCTGATGCTATTACAGAAGTCTTTTAGTTGATTAATTTGTACTAGTTTTTGTTGCCTTCTCATCAATAAGGGAACTATGGAAGGGATAAATAATTATTAATATAACAAGGTATTTATCCTTTCATGATCTTCTAATTTTTCGTACATTACGTAAAGTTGGTTAATTTTTTGCCGATATGCGTTTTTGTCGGCAAGAGAACATCTAAGCTCAACAACTAATGTCCCTATTGTATAGCGAAGTAATTCATTATCCATATTTGCCAATTTTGCCATTGTTACTTTTTGGTTATGTTTATCATAATATGTTGACATGACTCCCAAATGCTTACGCTTAACATTCTTACATTAGGACGTTACGTTAAAACGCGCGTAAAATACGTTACGCCGACGATACGCACATGAGGACCCACCATTAATTTGAACCTGTACAGTAGTGCTGTCAATATAACAGATTACAATAGAGCCAACTGTCACTAGTAATGGAAAACGTTTGTAATCGTTTTAAAGTCAATGTATTTTTGTCTCCGTCAGCCTTGTGAACAATCAGTCTGTCAAATAAAGGAAGAAAACAGCTTCTACCCTTGTAATCTCAAATGAATTCGGCAAAGCGCCAACCCCCCACTTTTTATTTGGTCTGGCGCCAGGAGGCGACACAAGAGTCTGCGTACACCGGAATGGATTTAATTTTTTTATTGGGATATTGCGATATTCCGGCACTTCACGCATTTATATCATATTATGATTCCTATGAAACGTTGACTATTATTTCACGCATGAAACAGTGTTCGACATTATCACAATCAAACAAAACTAACCCAATTCTAACCCAAATTAACTTAAATTTAAAAAAGGAATAACATAACTTTAAAAAAATAAATAAAAACTTCTGTCCACGCATGAAACAGTGTTCCACATTATTATAATCAAACAAAACTAACCAAAACTAACCCAAATTAACTCAAATTTAAAAAAGGAATAAACATAAAAAAAAAACATCTGTGGGCACTGACAGGAATCGAACTCGCGCCGCCACATCACCAGATTCACAAGCGCAGCCATATAACCAACAAACCAACCATCTTACCACTAGACCACCAGGCTCCGGAAGCAATTGACCAAAAATTAGAAGCCTTGCGTGTCAAAAGGTTATGTTTATTCCTTTTTTAAATTTGAGTTAATTTGGGTTAGTTCTGTTCAGTGCTGCCAATATGTGAGTAATTACTCACATTTGTGAGTAATTTCAAATCGTGTGAGCGAAATGGTGAGTATCGCCATTTTGTGAGTAAAATGTGAGTAATCGACTAGTAATTTTTTTTCAATATTTTTACTTCGTCAGATGGAAGATATGAAAAAGTATTTGGCCTTACGTCATTCTTATAGTAAATAATTGTTATATGTTATTTTTGGTTGTTAGTGTTGTTGTTGGCAAATAGAGGGTGCTAGTTGTTGCGCCGGATAGGCATTTTAAGATCCTCTACACAAATAGTGCACTATGTAAAAATCGGCCTGTCCTATTGGTCGATCCATCTCGTATTACAATATGTCTTCGTGATGCAATCGATTTCTGTCAAGAGCTCTCGTGGTGTAGAGGTTTAGACAACTGGGGCTCACCTGGACGACCCAGGTTCAAACCCCGTTGTTTTTTTTTATTTTTTTTAAGATTATGTTTCTAAACAGTTTTTTTTCTTGATTTTGGGTATGTCTTGGGTTAGCACCTGGTTAGTTTCCTTTTCTCGAGCCCCTGTAGCGAGCGAAGCGAGCGGAGGGCCATGCGGATCGACCAATAAGAAAGGCTTTATATAGTGCACTATTTGTGTAAAGGATCTTATAATGCGCCGGATAGAGGATCCTGCCGGGCAGCTTTGGATGTTGGCAATAGTAATAATAGAGGGCGCAAATTTTCTCGGAATTTCGGCATTTTTCGGGAATCTACCAAGTTTTATACCTTATCTTTGTGAACTCCCTAAAGGCTGCGGCCGGTTTTCTTTGTTCTTTCTCAGCTCACCTCAATCGTCTGACTTCTGTTCACATAAAACCTAGTGGTATGTGCTTCTGTTCTGTTATAGAGAAAAGGTGGCAGACGAAGCGGAGTATTATACATCTTTTTTCTTAAAAAAATAGTCATTTTAGTATTGAAATTACTCATAATTTCAATACTAAAATGACGGGCATTTAGGGGATTGTGAGTAATTTGTGAGTAATCAGGATTATATTTTGTGAGCAGTATAGAAAATACAATTGGCAGCAGTGGTTCTGTTTGATTGTAACAATGTGGAACACTGTTTCATCAGTGTTGCCGTTCTATTACAATTGTAATAGATCTATTACTATTTTCAAGCATCTATTACTCTATTACCTTAGCCGTCAAATCTATTACCAAATTACCATTACTAATGTTTTCATAAAACTGAATATTTATCACAAATTACAAAAACGACATGTCCTATTTAAAGATACTTTTATAAACGCAACCGCAAACACTTTCCTGCCACTACTATGTAAACCTAGTCGATGTCAAAATTGTTAAATCACTCATATTCCGTTTACCGGCAAACTGGTCTTTGTGTTGCTGTTTGCCATATTGCCCTCCCGTACTGAATCATAAGTAAAGAAGGAGATAGCGAGATGCTAACTCGAACCTCGATTATATCCATTTCAATTTCTGTTTCGTTTGTCCGTTGTCGGCACTGTCGGCGTGGGCGTGTCGGCACTTTATGGACTTCCCCCCGTCCGACCTTACTTGGGAATGCTCCAAGTTAATTTTCTAGATTTCTAGTGCGGTTTTTAGTTTTGAATATTTGCATCGATTGATTATTCATCATGGACAGGTAAAAATAGTAACACACTTTAATTTCTTTAGGTACCATTTTTATATATATTTTTTAAGATTCGTAATAACAACGCCTAAAAAGCGTAATGAAGATGTTAACAAATTTACAAAAAAATAATATGACATATTTTGGCGAAACTTACGAATTGCCATATGCATTTGTAGCAAGCCACGGAAAAAAAAACAATCTATTACAATTTCTAGAAATCTATTCTATCGATCTGTTACCCTAAATCAAAGTCATGTGGCATGTGTTTCATGCGTGAAGTGAAATTATAGTCAACGTTTCATAGGAATCATATGACATAAATGAGTGAAGTGCCGGAATATCCCAATATGTCAATGAAGAAAGGGAAATCCATTCCGGTGCACCCAGACGCTTAAGGAGGCGACCGTTACCAGCTCGAAGATCGAAGACAAATTCAATTCAAGTCCAGTCCAGTGCTTTGCTAACACTCCACGTCGCTAGATCGGTATCCTCACCGCGCTCTAGGGAGTGCCTCTTCGCGCCAAAAGGAAAAATTCCTTTTTGGGCCAATTTCTCTTGTATGCACAAATATTAGAGAATATTTAGTGCACCTCAGTTATCTTTGTCCAAGGTTGGACAAAGACCTCCTTTTGGGATTTTTAAGCAATTCTTCAAAGCAAGAAACGACGTAGCGTCTCTTTCCCCCTTTTGTTGAAGAGAATCCATAAAATGGCGGCACCGAATTGATAACTCAAGTGGTCCCTGTACTGTACAAGTTAATTCAAGGATTCAAAGTGGAATCCCTAGCTGATTAGAGTGAAGTAAAACATTGGAGATTAAGGTGGTCCGGACAAAAATATTTCAGTTTAAAATTGCATAAACAAGACTGTTTTAGTCTTTAGTTAATAATTAAGAAACCTTTTTTTTAGTTTAATACTTGAACGAATGATGAATGATTGAAAGTTTTAGTCTAAGAATTGTACATATATAATTTCTATTTAACATAGAAAACACTGTTCATTTATATCTATCACATTTAAATGCAATTTATACCTGCATTATTAAATTATATCAATACCGAATACATGTTTCAATTTATCTCACCACCCTATGTTATACTGTCCATTAAAAGTGGTTAATTAAGATACCACACTCGTCTTTATGGTATTAAACAATAATAAAAGTACTTGTTTATACCGACCAACAGGTATATGCCTAATATACATTGTTTTTAAAATTGAATTTATTTTCAACCTTTTCTATGATATAGTTTTGTTCAAGAAAATTTTTGCAACCACCGGTTTAAGACTCAAACTTAACTAAAAATTGATAAGTTAACCCTTAATTTTTTTTTAGGTGTGTACTAACGACATGGTATCGCTGATGAATGTCTTACCAGTTAAACGGCTCATATTATATCAGGAAATTGGCCGGTGTCTTGCGTGTACGAACCGAAACTAGTTTTGCATTAGTTTGTTGTTAGTATCTCGATGCACTTAATAAAAACAAAACAATTATTACAGCCAAAAAAAAAATGTATTTGTTCACAAATGTACTGGGGCTACGAGACTCAACTAAATGTACATGCGTATGTACATATATTATATAAGGACATTTTACATAACAATTCCATTTATAAAAATATATAAGATAGGATTTTAGGACTTATTTTAAGTAATATTATATCAACAAGTAAAATCAAATGACAATTGGTTGTGTGAATAGGCTTCAAAAGTAGAGCCCAAATTCCGCAACTTCACACCCATCCGCTGAGACGATAATTTCTAATTTCTAATGACTTAGCATGACTCTAACTTTGTGATAAGCATTGCTAAGAACTCCTCTGAAATTCCAAATGTGCTCAAAGTTTTCCGGCTGGGTATTGTAGCAAGTATCCACAGCTTTACACCAAATTTCAGCCTGAAAGATAATACCTACCTATGAAAATGATATAAGAGTAGCATCAGAAAACATTTAATAAATTTAGTAAAAAAAACAACTTGAATGAAAGATATCCCTATTTAGAATATCTAATTTCTATTGATTAGTTAAAGAATGACGACATGCATAAGGTTTGGAATATGTCAAAGTCAAAAGTCAAAATATGCTTTATTGTTTCAAGAACCATGTTTTTTATTAACAAAGCCAAAAGAGAAGATATAAATATACACTAAGCCACACAATAAGCAGCTTATAATAAGGGAAGGGTAAACAATATCATCAAAGTCAATGTATAAAGTACAATAAAAAAGTAGAAATGTATAAAGGAAATAAAAAAAGAACTAAATAATAAGGACCACCAAACTATTTTCAGTTAGTTAAACAGAAAAACTAAACAAAAAATAACATTCAATATAAACTCAATCATAAAAAATACATGTTCAAAAATTAGCTGCGAACAGGATAAAACAAAATATAAAAATTGATAAAAATATGACTAGAATATTGTGTATTTAAAAGAAAAGAAATTAAAACTATATATAAATTAAAAGAATAAAATATATGTGCGTGCACAACCAAGAAAGTAATAGTAAATAAGACTTACTTCTTTTAAGTCTGGATCTACTGGTATCTTAGCAGACCAAAGGGTCCAAGCCCAATGTTGAGGGGGCGATGCTGCGTCTTGGGCATCCAAATTAGCTATGTGCCAAGTTTTACCCCCGTCTATAGTTAGATCGACTCGAACGATTTTCTGGCCGCCTCCTGACCAAGCGTACCCTTAAAGTGTGAGATCAATCAGTGACAAAATATTATTTATTTTTTAAATATATAATGCTCAAATTTTAACAAGGAGCTTTTACAATTCTGTCGCATCAAGTATTTTCCTACCCCAGAAACAACTGTAGTAGAGTGCTATAGACGGACTCAGTTCTCCCCCCTCGACTGGTTTTCGATAAATTTTTTTGATTTTAGTAAGTATAAATTATTTTTCGAAATATATGTTTACGGTTGCTATCAAAACTAAAACCGGTGTTGATGTTACCAATGCAATGAAACACGTTATCAAGAAAGTAAAATAACATTTTACCAGTTTAATGAAGAAATTCAACATACATCATTATTCTGCATATAGTTCCAAAAAGGCCGCTATCGCGGAGAGGGCTATTGAAACACTGAAAAATCGATTATACAAAGATTTTTTCTGTCAGAGGGATCTATAATAGGTGGTTGGAGCTTTTACCAAAAGTTACTAAGTCATATAATCATAGCATTCATCGTACAATAGGAACGAAGACTGTAGAAATATCCTTCAACACCGCAAACACATATAAAAGCATACGATTATTTAAAAGTTGTACCGAAAACTTTTAAATTTCAAATCGGTGATGCGGTGCGTATAAGTAAATACAAGAGTGTCTTTGAAAAAGGATATACATCAGCTTGGTATATGTTAGAATTATCTGATGGTCAACCTATCATGGGGTGTTTCTATGAAGCCGAATTACAAAAAAACCAACAACCCAGATGTCTACTTAATTGAAAAGGTCATTAGTCGTCGAAGAAGAATTTCTATAGATCAACTTTTTGTAAAATGGTTAGGATTTACCGATACTTATAATGCAACAGATGTTTAAATGTATATACTTGAAATAAAACTACATGATTTAACTTAAAAATATTTGTTTTATTTTTGCTGTGTATTATAATGGTTTAATGTTATCCCTTGTAAATGTAGTAAACCACTAAAAACACATCTTTCCATTTAAGTGTTTATCTAAAACCCAATTAAACTCTTAAAGTTTTTCAATAGGATAAAAGTAGGAAGATATGCATAATATCTAGATATTTTTTTCATTTAATAATTTTTTTTAATTCCATAATATCTTTTTGTACATTTGTACACATTATCAAACATTTTCACCTATCTTCATGTGTTTGCTCTTGTATCAATTCCTTGATTTCTTCGGTTAAATCACTACTTCTTTGTTCTTGTGCAACCTTCCTCATTGTAATCATTACATCTTGATTTATTATATTAACAAATGATTTTAGTAATTCATGAATTTTGAGATCTACGTATTGCTTATTGGTCGCATCCTTAACACTTCTTGGATCGGATACTTTAGTTAAGCGTTTCCCCTGAATATCGTAGTCGCCACTGGTAGTAAGTAGTAAACCAGTGTCTGGCAGCCCACGAGCACATCCATCATTTGCTCTGGTTCGCTGATGACCAAATATGTCAATTGTGTTGTTAACAGGCGCCATTTTAAACTTAATCAATCAATCAATCAATCTATTTATTGGTCTATAAGAATCATATATACATGACATTAGACAGGTCAAAGGTAAAGTCTATATCTAAAGTAAATGAATTAAAATACAAACAGAACAGACGATAGCACAAAAAAGTAAAAAATAGGCAATACAAAAAAGATAAACACGATTACAACAATTATTCATACTAACAACAAGTAAATAACATATTGCAGAGCAACTCGCCGAGGCTAGATAAACAAAAATAAACATGTACATACATATATTAATATTAATAAATTAAATGTTCAGAGCTAGAAATTCTTGTTATGAATAGAAGGCGTGGTTCAGAAGGAACACTTTCAGTTTATTTCTAAATGTTGTTGTTGATGTTTGCAGGCAAGCGGTTATACACCTTTACACATGAATAATAAGGTGACCTCTCATGATGTTGAGTGTTTCGGAATTACAAGATCGGCCCTATTTCTGGGTGGGTACTGATGCACTTGGTGATTTCTGATAAAGTCGGCTTTGTTTTTATATGCATGTATGGCACATTTCATGATGTAGATCGATGGTACTGTTAACATTTTTTGACTTTTAAAGATTGCTCCGCAAGGATCCAGCTGATTAAGGCCGAAGATTAAGTGTATGATACGTTTCTGAAGGATAAGGATCCTGGATACACCCACTGTTTGGCCCCAGGGTATGGTATTGTAGTTCAGGTGGCTATGAACAAGAGCATAATAAGTGACTATTAGTGTAGAGAATGGTACTGTTGGTTTTAGTTTAAGCAGAACATAATAGGCTTTGTTTAATCTTGAGCATACGTGGTCCAGCTGAGGCTCCCAGGTAAGTTTCGAATCCAAGTAGGTACCCAAGAACTTTACCTTTGTCTGAGTGTCTTCAGTAGCATCAATTCTAGGCTCTGTGCTCCCATGTCTGTGTGATAAATCTCAGAGTACGAGTTATCTATTTTTACTAATAATCTCCGTTGCGTTAAGAATGACATTATTATCGAGTGAGCATTTCCTCTAATACCAAGATTATAAAGTTTACAGTTAAGGAAATCGAAATTGACCTTATTTCTATTTTTATATTCTTGCATAAGTACCTGGCTCTGTGTTTCCTTTGTTAGATCATATAGATCTCTCAGACTTTGTTTTTTCTTTCTCAACTCTTCCGTTACCCAGACTGAATTATTCTCTTTCCTGGCAATATTTTTAATAGGGCATGCTTCACTAAAATGGTATAGGAAGGTTTTTAGGAATTCGCCAAACATCTTGTCAACATTGCATGATGTTTCATTGAGGTCCCATGCTGTATGTTTTAACCTATTTTTTAGATCTGACAAGGCTCTTTCGGAGGTAATTCTGATCTCATTAGGCTTTGCTGGGGGTGGCTCTTCAAGAAGTGGAAGGGCTATTTGAAGAAGTAGCAGACGATGATCAGATATGTGTGGCTCTATGACGGTGCCTTGTATTTGACCTTGGATATTAGTGGTCATATAATCGATGGATGAACTTGATGTACCCACAGTGGTTGTAAAGACTCGGGTTGGTACGTCGCTATGGTCTATTAATTGGAAGGATTCAAAGAGATGCCTGTAAAATAAAAGTTTCTTCGTCGCCTGAAGGTGGTCTATACATAGCAACAACAGCTATTTTGGTTTCAGATGTGGTGACCTCCATACTACAGCATTCAAGTTGCAATTCCGTGGCCATCATTGTGACATTTATCTCCCTGCATGTTAAAGTTTTAATCGCATATATTGCAACATCACCATGTATATGTTCACTTCTGCAATAGTATGATTTAAGAACATAGTTCTTGATATTCATAAATGCCATTCCCTCCTGAGTACACCATGTCTCCGAAAGACACAAGACGTGGGGATGATGTTCAGCAACAAGTAATTCCAGAGCGTTGAGTTTGTTTGCAATATTTTGAACATTCAAGTGAGCTAATATCAAATCTGACGCTGCACATCCAGTTAAGTCTCCACATCTAATTGGGAGAGGCGGAGGTATAAAAAAATTGTTGGCTCACTGTTCTGAGTTGGGTTGATCGCCAAGAGCTCCAGGTTTGTAGCCGAATCACCTGCCCGTGATCCATTCGGAGGCTCCAGGTCTGTTGACAAATCGCCTGCCTGAGGTCCACTCTGAGGCTCCAGGTCTATAGATGAAGCACCTGCCTTATATCCCTTCTGAGTTGCCATTTCTGCCTGGCTTTTATCATTTTTAGCTCCGTCGCTAGTGATCTGGTATGGTTTCAGGACTTTAAGGCAATCGATATATTCTACCAAGTCATCATAGCCAATGGCGTTTAAGTATTATTCGATTTTGTTTATCAATAAAGTTATTAACAATAGGTCTGTCCTTTATCATTGGAGTGCTGATAATTATTAAATTTGTATGTTTAGATTTTGTGATTATAGATTTTACATAGCAATGAGTAATAAACTTTCCCCCTTTTGCATTTCCACTTGGCATAAATATAAGGTTATAATCACTTTTATTGAGTTTTTTGGAAAATTCATCATGCATTGATGTAGTATCTTCGAAGGTATCGCCATCAAAGTTTTGACAGTTTGTATCATAACCACTTCCTGCTATAGTTTTAAAGATTTTCCCCAAATTATAGTTTTTCTTGCCTCCACGAAGCAATATTTGTGGCTTTCTTGTTTGGTTGTTATTTAAAAGATGTATGGGGCCATGACTGTCTTTGGTATTTTTTCCTATACTCCCTACTGAAAGTTCTATCTCGTCTCGCAGTGACTCCATACGTTTGAATAACCCGTCCATGTTTTCCTTGAAGTTGGTGTTGGATAAAGAAATTTCGTCCATTTTCTGTTTTAGGTATTCAATGTCTTGATTGCAATTTTTGCTGCCCTCCATTATATTTTGTTTTAATTCTTGCAACTCAACGAGTAGTTTTTGTTTTTCTTTCTCTAGGTCCTTGATACGATTTGTCAGAGATTCGGTTGTGCTATTTAGAGTAATGATCCTGTCATTCAGCTCCAGAATATTTCTTTTGTGATTAGTTTCACAGTTCAAGAGTTTTTGTTGTTTTGTAATACGTTCAACTTCTATTTCGTTTAGGTCATTTTTTAGTTTTTCAATGGCTTCGTTCTTTTCATTAATAATCGTTTTCTTTTCTTCAGACAGTTTTGCTTTATACCTTTCATAGTTCTCCTTTGTTTGAATGTGTTTTTGTTGTTCATCAGATAACTTTTTTATGAGTTGTTTTTGAGTTCATTCATGATTATTTCAAATTTATCTTGTTTTTCTTTCATAATAGTTTCAAGGGCCTTAACTTCGTCTTTGCTTTTTCTGCACTCTTCCTCCAGTTTAGACTGTAGCATTTTGATTTGTTTTTGTTGTTTTTCGATGTCTTCCACATATTGTCTTTCTGTCTCCTCGACATCACAGTTGAAAGTCGTTTTTGTGTATCTATATACACGTCTTTATCTCTAATTTCAATTTGTAATTCAGTGATAATACCTCTTAGCTCTATCACCAATTCAACCTCGCAATCATTCAAGTTTTCCAAGGCTGAGTCTTCGCATTTCTTGCTACAATAGATCTTGTCTCCCTTAATGTATACCACGTTCTGTTTTCTATTTATGCAACTTCTGTGTTGGATGGTTTGACATGATACACAGTAATAGCAAGTCAAGTCTTTGGTACCTCTACAGCATTTAAATGTACCAAAAGACTCCTTCCTGTCCATATTGTATTTAGCTACTTCCGTATTGGATGCTAAGTTTGTGTTGTTTAGTTCTCCCTGAGGCTGTATAAAATAATCATAATGCGACGACGTCGCAAATGTTAATTCTAAATGTCCCTGGTTTGATTGGTCCATCGGTACATTATAACCTCAAATCGTGAAGTGACAGTAGATAGATTTTGGCGCCAAACATTCGTTGTTACATATTAACGGTTTTAATCACCTTTGTGATGCAATCCACACAAAAACACACATTGTATCATATCAAAAGAGTTTACTTTCTCAGAAATACACAAATTCGTAAAATAAAATAAACTTGAAACGACTTAAATAGGGTCAATTTTCGGACGAATAAATAAACACAATCTATCACGAAAAGCAACGTTGGCACTTGAGCTAAGACTATCAGAATACTGAACACAGTGCTTTACTAGTCAGAAAGGTCACGACTGTTTTCAACATTACGGCATCTTATATAGCACCCAGAACATATTTCTCAAGGTTATGTTACGTCATACCGAAATATGTAACCAATATTCAGTCCCAAGGGCGTTGAAGGTCATGGGTCCCATCTTAAAATATCCTCAAGGACACTCAAGGTCGATGTCGCTTGAAATTATCTCAAGGGCACACAAAGTCAAAAGGGTGTTCTAAGTCCTACACACTTGGAGCAATCCCAAGGTCAAATTAGCTCAATGTTATTCAAGGTCGAATAGACCCAAGGCCAAGTGGGCGGGGTCTAGCTCTAGGTCACCGGGGGGGGGGGGGGGGGGGGGGGGGGGGGGGGGGGGGGGGGGGTTGAGGAGGCAACAAAAGTGGAGGGGGAGAATTGAGTCCGTCTATAGCACTCTACTAACTTTCATTAACTCGCTTGAAGGAAAAAACATTGTGCTTGCATTAAAATCACATAAAAATTATTTTTTGTTGTTATTAAAGAAGCGCGCGAATCCTGTCGAATAGAGGGACAATTCACAAAGGACATCAAGTTAATATAAATATATCATCAGTCTCCCCTTCAACAAGATTAGTTTCCTGCACCGAACGTACCTTTGACTCCGATGCGCCCGTCTTTCACTTGAACCACTTCTCCTTCCGATGGCCTGCAAATTGCCGAAATAACGGGTAGCTCTTGTATGGCGGGAGATGTGCTAAAATCAGCAGAGTCCCAGTCTGTACATGGTGAGAACCCTTTATAATCGTTCTGTTGCCAATGAGAACTGCTTTCGTTTTCCGATATTATAATTTTACCTAAATTTAAATTTCGTTTTATTCAATCAGGATCGAGTAATCATGTGGCGATATATAAATGCGCATTTATGTCAGACATTATTATACAAATAAACCAATTAACCAAAAATAATATTGAGTACTAACCAAGCCACTTGACATTTCTAGCTCCCACTACGCCAGGTACAATCACCCTGAGTGGGTAGCCATGGTCAGGCGGCAGCGAAACTCCGTTCATTTCATAGGCCACGATTACGTCGCCGCGCTTATCCACAGCTTTCCATATCGGTATTGACGCACCGTATTGGCTAGCGGTTACGTCAAAATCCAATCCCTCAAACTGGAAATAAATATTTTTCCCATTAGGTATATTTCAAAACGCAAAATTAAAGTGCTCCATATGTTGTCTCTGGCAACACTTAGACTAGGAGAGGAACCGTCCACGTAGCTAGACTAGTACTCTACCTTTAATTAGCCCTTTATATTATCAAAATTGTCTTTTTTTATCAATTGCGAAATTATGACGTGCATTGAAAATGTGCATGTTTAATTATACCTGAACATGTTTAAGCTTCTCCTCATCCTCGGTGATGCCAACTTGTTTCAGTAAGTCCCTTAATCTAACTCCCGTCCAAGTCGCGTTTCCTACGGCACATGGTCCCCAGCTTAAACCTTTCACAGGTTTTATCTGAAAGCGTATATAGAGGGTTTACAACTAGAGGGATGGAGACAAATATTAATTAAAATATTACATCACATCGCGGGATGAACGAATCAGTGCCCATTTCCATTGATTGGGTGGAATGAAAATAGCGTCAATAGTCAATATTTTAGTCGAAAAAAGTCGATATCTATTATAAATAAAATATTTTAAAAATTTCATTTATATGCCGCATTTAGGAAAAAAGATGCTGTATTTTGCACTCATCGGTTTATTGATTTTGAATTTAACGATTCGATTTGCTAACAATTCGCTTGAAATTGCAGCTTTTCTTAATATAAATTAACTATATTCTAAATATAGGTTAAGGATATATTCGTATTAGCATTTATAACACGTTGTGACTCTATTTATTTTAGTTGATAAGCGATGCACATTATTATTAGAATAGCTTAACTTGACTTATATTACATTACCGTAGAACGGTCAACGAACCGATTTATATATTTTTTAAGAATTCTGTGCATATACGCTGCATTTGACACGTCGATGCATATTTTAATTTTGTTAGCATATTTTATAACCTTTTGGGAGTCCTTTGGTTGCTGAACACCAATTACCGGCCGCCATTTCTGAAGATCGTTTTTGGACCTCTGCTTTAAATATATTATCGCTTTATACGGCAGATTGTAGTTTTTGTAAGGTTCGTTCCAAATAATAGGGGTGGGCTATCCATCCGTGTTTCTCGTTCTCGATTTAGATTTTTGAAGGTTTATCATTCTCGTAAGAGTATTTCCTAGCATTTCTTGAAAAATGTAATTTTAGCTCACTATTCGTGGCTTCTGCCGTCGTTTATCATCCTAATAAACGAGAATTAAGGCGTTTATTGTCTTGGAATTATTCCCCGTATCGAAATCGCTCGGCTATTGTTTCAGTCCATCCCTACTTCTTAATCGGACGTAAGCAAAGGCAAATTGACGAAAACGATCGAGTTCCTTCTAGTTTGACCGTTTGGCGAGGAGAGAAGCCTTCTGCTAGTGCAGTCAGAGACTCCACATTTAGTTTGTGATTTAATTCACCCCATTTATTGAGGATATATTGTGAAATCTCTTGGTGTTTTGACACGACCGATTTTTCGGGATCTACATACTGTACTGGAGGCTTTCCACGTTCGTCATATAAGACCGAGACCGTCGAATCTCTCATAGTTAGTCCTCACACACACACACGATGGAGGATTTTTCCTGGAAGGCCACCACGCTTGCCAGCAAGCCACTACCTTTATCTGCCACTAGAATCACCTTTTCCTAGTGGGTCGGAAGCAGGCTTTACCAGCAGCACTTATCAGCCAATCTCGACACTGAGTTATCGAGATCACGGCTAGATCTTCCCCTCGGGGCCAACGAGAGGCAGTACCTGAGGTATCTATAGGTGCCCGGCGCCTCCACCGGAGTTAGACGATCGGATTTGGGGTATTGTACAAAAGCTTTATCTTTCATGAATTCGTTTGTTTATCCGTTTAATATAATCGCTCTTAATTTTCCTTTTTTAAATATAAATCAAACATTGACCGCCAAGCTCTAAGATAGCTCATTAATTTTATTTTGATTTATTCACTGGTTTATCGGACCAGTTAATCTGTTTGCTCTGAATTTTCTCTCTTTTTAACATACGTTAAGCGTTGGCTCAATAATTATTTTCATTCATTTATCAAGTAATATAACAGCTCTGAATTTTCTCTCTTTATAATATGAATCAAGCATTGACAGCCACGCTTTCAATAGTTTTATTCTAATTTCTTATTCTTTTATCGAGTCATTTGATTTAATCATTGTGGCAGTTCATTGCTACATACCTAGTGGTAATTAGCTTAGTTAACATCAAAGTGATCACTTCGGTTAGTAGTATTTAAGGCGTTTAATTGTAAGGCATACAGAACCGAGTATTAACAACTGAATTGGTTTCCGCACAATCTTTATATTGTGCTCTGTTTATTTCATCAATTACTTTAATAGCCATTTAACATTTTACTCCAGATAGATTGTTGCTGTGTTATCAAAAAAAAAAGAACTTAGTAGCAAATATATTGTTCCTTAAATTTTAGATTGAGTTTTCTTGATAAGTTAAGCTAATTGATTAATTATTGATTTAACAAGCCAGCCTATATTCTTGTTTTATTGTTGGTTTGAATTTAAGTACCGATTTATTTACTGAGCCGACCTAGCCACCCTGCACAACACCAGCAGAGCTTTTTCCGTTTAGTTGGCTAGAACGAGTGGCGCTCAAACGACCCCACTATAGGGGCCGGGCATTTGCAATACAACTCTCCGGGGCTAGGTTCCTTTTTAATTAATTGAAAAAAAAATCTTTACTTTCATTTTAATTTCAATCAGAAAAACGTGTTGCAAATTTGGCGTCCCAACTTAAGGGGCATCTTTTTTTTTGAGAGATCTTTCCTTTATGAAATTGCAATTCTAATTTATGTTTTGTATGCCTTATTAGATGTATTCACCAGGTGATTTTCATTGATTGGCAGTATTGTATATTATTGTTGCATAGTATTTTGATAACTAGTGATTTAATATTTATCTAGTATTACATGTTATTTCTTTGTTATTATTCAATTGACTGCTGGGCGATTTTTCGATATTTCTTATATTTCGGATTTATTTGATTTATATTTACATACCAATTTTCTTTATTCGTTTATAATTTTGTTATTTAATTGAGTCAGTAAAGATGGATAATTATCTTAGGAAAGAGATGCTTGTCTATGAATTTGGTATTCGTAGTTTACCAGCTGATGATTCCAAAACTGTTGAACAGTTAAGAGCAGCTTTACGTCCAGTTTTACAATTAGAAAAGAAAGGCAAACCTCTAAAAAATGCAGTTTCGGGATTTAAAGCAACTGGTATTATGCCATTCAATCCAGGCGAGATTCCTGATTATGCGTTCCTAAGCGACGTTGAAAGAACTGATGACACTAATAACTCTCCAATTAATTCTCCAAGTAATTCTTCTCGTAATTCTCCAAACATTCAGATCGAATTGGTTGAAGAAGAGATTGAAGATATAAATTTACCAAGCACTAGTGGTTTACATTTAAAGTCTAAAAGGAATGTTCCCAAAAAAAGAAATATCAAAGAAAATTATTCCTTGATCACACCAAAAAAAAAGTGTACTCGTACTATATCGCCTCCAGAACCTAATAGTTCAGATGAGGAAACTGCGCCACGAAGACTTTCTGTACTCCCTCCCCGGATAGAGCCAAAAAAAGTACGAAAAAGACCCCTGGAACGCTCCTTGACGAAATTCCACCAAACCCTAATTTAAAAAGCTCGCAAGAAATACGAAAAAGGGCGAAACATTTGCAATAATTTTGACAGACAGTGAAAATATTGAGAAATTAAAAACAAGAAAGGCTGAAGACATTAAAAGAACAAAAGAAAAATAAAAGTCAGTTAGAAAAGAACTCGGAAAAGAAACATAATAAGAAAATATCTGAGAAAAATAATATTAAAAACTGGTCTGATTCAGAAGAAAGTATTGATGTACCACTTGACAGCGAATTTGAATGTGAGGAATTTTCTGACGACGATGAAAATTTGGATTCAACTTTGGTTAAAATTGAAATGGAAAGGTACTACTGTGTTTATTACGATGATCACTACTACGCGGCCGTATTGTGGGTTTGGAAGATGATAAGGTCATTATAAAGTTCCTAAAGCCTGATTTAGAAAGATGGTTTAGGCCAAAAGTTAATGACATTGTAACGTTAAATCGAAGCTTTATTTTTTATGGGCCATTCCAAGTCAATATCTATCCATTTTTATTAAATCGACATGATCTATCAAATGCTGAAAAGAAGTACAAAGAGTTTAAGAAGCTGTAATTGGTTTACAGCATATTTTTTAAATTGTTTCATGAACTCTTCATTTTGTGATCTTAAATAATTAATATTGATTTTCAGTTTTATACTAGTTAATACTTATTTTGTAATGAGTTTTTAAGTTTTTGTACCTATTTGGAAGTTTTTATTATTTTTGTGAGTTATATTATTTTGCTTATCTTTAGAGAGACTGATTTGGTTTTTATTTGTTATCTTGCGTTTAATACTTACGCGCTTTGTGACTTGTAGGTGCCTATTGTATTTAATACACATTTTTTGAGTTTTAAGTTTCTGTGTTTATGAAGGTTGCTCTTTTGATTTTTTCTATTAAAATTTTAATAAAAATAATATATTTCAGGTATATTTTCGTAATTTTGTAGCTTTCTTTGATACTATTCCTATCAATAACTATCAAATTAGGAGCGGTCCATCTCTACCATCTACCCCTAGGGATAGATGGACCAGATAAATTTAAAAAAAATCAATATTATAGACTATTATTTGATTTTATTTAAACTTTGAATGAGACATCAGAAAGACAATTGACCAAATATTACCAGCTTTACAGATGTTTTTAAAAATGTGGTCCAACTCTCCCCACTTTACCCTATCATAAATGACGGTCAATTCAGTACGGAGTTTTTGCTCGATAAAAAATGAGTAATTTTTTATTGTCTCTATTGTCTGTATAAAACACAAAACAAACAAAAGATGCGATCACGCAACACACGACAAACTAAAATCAGTAATCAGCGGGCAAAATAAACAACAACGCTTACGGGACGGAATTGAAATTCACACATAGAAACACGATCACGCGTGCCTTTAATATAGCCGGATTGGTTTGCATTTGAGATACAAACCGCAAGGGCACTGGACGCATATTTACACATCCTAACATACGACAGCACCAGGGTGCTGAAATCGGTTAGGTTTTGTAGCGCTACAAAAGCTCACTGATTTGGGCACCTAATCGCGCCATGTCTTCTCGATGCAATCAATTTGCGGCAAGAGCCCTCGTGGTGGAGAGGTCTAAATGGTTAGGTCTCAATTTGGCGGCTATCGGTGGCGGCCCGATTTCAAACCCCTTTGCTTTTTTTATTCTTTTTAGGTTAAGTTTCTAAACGGTTTTTTTCCTTCATTTTGGGTATGTCTTGGGTCAGCATCTGAGTAGTTTCCTTTTTTTGAGTCCCCGAAGCGAGCGGAGGGCCATGCGAAAAATGAAATATTATATAACAGCGTATTTCAGGTGCCCAAATCAGTGAGCTTTTGTAACGCTACAAAACCTAACCGATTTCAGCACCCTGGTGCCATCGTATGTGAGGATGTGTAAATGCGCACGGGACAGCGAAGGATCGCGTCGGGCTATTACCTCCTATAATTAGGCCTGACGGCTTATATGTGACGTCATCCAAAGTGGTCTTAACTTATTTACAAGCGCATATTGAAATGTGCAATTTCTTCTAAAATTTCACACTGTATGTATGTAACGATAACAATATATTAACGATAAAACTTTAACAACCATTATTGGTTAGAAAAGTGAGATTCTACCCGATTGCTAAAGTGGGCATGTTTTCTCGAGTTGAGATATTGTTTATAGGTCTTTGTTTACTGTCTTATAATTATAGTTTTTCTTAAGAGTTAGGTTTTATTTAAGAGCACTAAAATATTTCACTAAACTCTTTAATTGACTATTGTCTTCCTCATAACTCTGACAAACTTCTTGATTTGACTTTACTACGGTGGTTGTGAAACCGCTGGTCCTAGCAGTCGTCAAATGACTAACCGGTGCCAGGTTTGGTATGGAATAAAGGAGTAGAACCTTAAGCAGCTGTATAGCTAACTTTAAGAGCGGATAGAACCCGAAGGCAGCTGTATAGCTAGCCTGGGTGCTGGTTCTGGTGGGAACAAAGTCTGAAGAACTGAAGGTTCGGTAGCGTATTTATATAATAAAAACTGCTGTCCATTGCTTGCTTAAGGTTTAAAGTCGCTCCCGTTGTTTATAGTTTGTCTTTAATGTTTATATATCAATATCCAAGTTTAAGTTCAAACTTAGGACAGGGTGATATTTCTTTTGTAGCTTATGCAATTTAGTAGATTACAATATAACAAAAATTTATGTTTTGTAAATTTAACTTTTTTTTATATGTAGTTTGAAACGTAATTGGCCTAATACAATACCTCCTAGTTGCCACGGGATGTGACCCATCAAATCCCATCGTCCTCCCCCAGGCTGGAGAACACCAAAGTACAAAGTCTGAAGCTGATCACTAGGGAGTGACCCAACAAACCCTATTTTTACCCCTGTCAGACTGGGGACCACCAAAGGAAATAGTCTGAGGCCGATGCATCCAGTTGAAGCGGCCCTAGGTGGTAGATGCATACGCCTACTCGCATCGTCCGGTGAAAGCCCACCCCACCAGAACTGGGAGGCGCTAAGTGGTTTTCCCGAATCACGTTCCGTTTCCGCGCTGGTGGTTCCGGGTTCCACAGTAGGAATATAATAATATGGACATGATGGTGCTTCCAGGATCAAAATATTCCGGAGGTAAACTCCCCGGCCATTCAGATCTCCGGGCGCTGGGTGGCCCTGGGAGCCCTTCATTCCGCATTTCACAGACAGCAAAGATACCAAACCAATTTAGAATTGATTTCTGCACATAAGAGGCCTAAATACAAACATAAATTCGGTACACCAACATCTACAGGCAAATAGACCACACATACTAGCCCTTACAGAAACACAAGTATGTTCTACAACAACAACAGTGAACTACCCTTATCCTGGTTACGACTTACATACCCGATTTAGACATAAGTTCGGAATATGCCTTTTTGTCCGAAGCGACCTTTCATGTCACCGAGAGGAAACACTCGAACCGAACAACCTTGACGTCATGTGGCTCAAGTTCACCGCCAAGGGATTAACCAAGTTTATATGTTGTCTCTATCGCCCTCCGAGCGATAGAGCCTACCAAAGCTTTTTTTCAACACTAGCTACCACTTTTGACTCAATACAGGTTGATCACCCCAGTTCAGAAATAATCGTTCTGGGAGACTTCAATGCCCACAACACCAACTGGCTCAAACATCACAACAAGACCGACAACGAAGGTAGAGAGGCTGAAGCATTCGCCATCAGCTGCGGGCTTACTCAAATTGTAGACGAACCAACTCGAATCTCAGAGAGGGGCGAATTCGCCGCCCTCCTGGATCTTTTTCTAACCACCAATCCTGACCAGTACACAGTTACAGTTGGTCCGCCATTAGGTACTTCCGACCACAAACTTATTACAACGGTTTGTGAATTGCCACTCATACAGAAGGATCCACCACTGCCTCGCAAAATCTGGCATTACAATTCTGCAAACTGGGACGATCTGAGGGAGTTCTACCTAGATTTTCCTTGGCTCGACGTCTGCTTTGGCGGTGACGACCCGTCAGTCTGCTGCGAAAAGATCACGCAAGTAATCTCCTCAGGAATGGAAGCATACATCCCAAATTCCATCAAGTTACCATCAAAAGGAAAGCCCTGGTTCGACAAAAGATGCGAAAGAGCTGTGGGTAGGAAACAGCAAGCCTACAAGTACTGGCAGCAAAATCAGACCGCTGAAAATCGCAATTATTTTGTCGAAGCGAGAAACGAATGCAAGCGTGTTATCGACGAAACTAAGGACAAACACAATCAAAGGATCAGGAATAAACTTTTACAATGCCCCAGTGGCTCCAGGAATTTCTGGTCGGTAGCAAAGGCAGTAAGTAACAACTTTACAAAAACGTCTCTCCCACCTTTGACAGACGAACGTGGCATCACGGCGACTACAGCCAGGGAAAAAGCAAACATGCTCGCCAAAATGTTTTCTTCGCACTCTACCTTAGACGTCCCCCAAGGCAAGACTCTCCTCACCTTATCGAACATCAACACTACCATGGCAGAAGTCAAATTTCATCACCGTGATATTCGTAAAATCCTTAAAAATCTAGATACGCAAAAGGCATCAGGACCGGACGGAATACCTGCTATCGTGTTAAAGAACTGCGCCAACGAACTAACACCCGTTTTTTCCAGGCTTTTCTCTCTGTCTTACGGAAAAGGGATTTACCCATCTTCTTGGAAAGTCGCTCGAGTGCAACCTGTTCCAAAAAAAGGCAAGAAAACCACGCCCTTAAACTATCGTCCATTGCCTTGCTTCCAATAATCTCCAAAGTCATGGAACGTGTAGTTAATCAGCAACTGCTCAAGTACCTCGAGAACAACAAAATAATCAGCGATAATCAAAACGGCTTTCGCAAAGAGAGATCGACAGGAGATATATTGGCCTATGTCACTCATATATGGAGTAGGGCAATTGAGAACTACGGAGAGTCTCGAGCAATTGCGTTGGATATTTCAAAGGCATTCGACAGAGTTTGGCATGACGGACTGCTCAACAAACTACCGTCATTCGGACTGCCAGCCTCTCTCTGCAGCTGGCTTGCCAGTTTCCTTAAGAGCCGATCTCTGCACGTTGCAGTCGATGGACACATCTCGGACACATTCACCATCAACGCGGGCGTGCCTCAGGGCGCAATACTTTCACCAACTCTGTTCCTCATCTATATTAATGTCCTGCTGACCGAAACAAATAATTCTGTTTACAGTTTTGCAGATGACAGTACCCTTGTCTCCCACTTTAGATCAGAAAAACCCTTACCAGCGACTGAGACTCATCACCGCAGACAGGAGCAGATTACAGCAATTAATCAAGACCTGGAGAAAGTTCAAATTTGGGGCGACCGAAATTTGGTCCAGTTCAATGCAGCAAAGACCCAAGCAGCCACGTTTACCAAGAGGGCCAATACAGCCGGCCCTGACATCATTATGGCAGGGTCGACCATTCCTTCATCCTCGTCAATCGGACTGCTGGGTATCTCGGTCAACAGCAATATGTCCTGGCATGACCACGTTGCTAACATCGCAAAATCAGCCTCCCAGAAGCTTGGTGCGCTATTTCGCAACAAAAAACTCTATACACCGCAGCAGTTGCTCTTGCTCTACAAAGCGCAAATAAGACCGTGCTTAGAATATTGCTCACATATCTGGGGTGCCGCACCAAAGCACACCCTAAAGCTGCTGGATTCCATACAGAAGAGAGCAGTGCGTCTCGTCGGCGACCCGGAGTTGACCCGGAATCTAGATAGTCTGGAACACCGCAGACATGTAGCCGAGATATCTCTGTTTTACAGATACTTTCACGGCAGATGTTCCCAGGATTTGGCCCGCCTCATCCCGCCCCTGGCAGCTCCTGTCAGACAGTCACGACAGACGGCAAGAGCGCACCAGTTCGTCGTACAACTGGAAACTCCTAGAACATCGCTTTACAAGAACTCCTTTGTCTGGCGCACTGCATCACTGTGGAACTCACTCCCAGGACATCTGTTTCCCACTAATTACAACTTACACATATTCAAGAGCCGTGTCAATCAACATCTTCGCACACACACCGCTCGTCGAGCGCCATAGGGTCTCCCTTTAGTGTGTGTGCTAATGCCATAAAAAAAAAAAACAAGCTGATATTACTTTAAGCACGACTGTTGACTGATAATTACTCATTTTTTTTAAATAAAAAATTAAATTGCAGTTTACTTACCTTTTTCTGCATACATAAATAATATTTAAGGGCTTCCGGTTAAAACAAGGCTGTGAGTCATGAACTCAGCTTTTAGACGTACCTCATTCGATTTTTGTTAAAGGGAAACGAAATGTCAAAGCAAAAACTTTTGAATATCCAGTTTATCAAAATAGAATCTATTTTGATAAACTGAAACTAAACACCACCAATCTATTTAATAGATAAAATGACACTATAGGTATAAAGGTGTCATAATAGGTAATAGTAATGTCAAATTTGGTAGTGTTTTCACTGTTTTCTCCATCCAAAGAACATTGCAATCTTCAAATATTTATGATAAAACATGAAAGCTTTATACAGGTTTCAGATTTTACTTTTTGTGTTAGATTAGGTATATTACTCGGTATATTATTGGGGTCTAATATTCTATTAAAAGTCTCCAGTTTCCTCCTTTTTTTCTTTTTACCCAAAACATTATGATTATGTTTAGAACAATAATTATTTAGAAGTGTATTTGAAATGCTGCAAAAAAAATTTTGAAACATCAATTTTTAGGTGATCTTTACAATTATCAAAGAGTCAAAAGGCTGTTTTGATTTAGATAGTTTAACAACAGCTCACAAAGAAAAGACCTTTTTATTGTAAATATCTAAAAATGTGTTTTCAAACTCATTAATCAGTTTTTTAAATATAATATAGGCTGTTGAAACTACGTCCACTACTTGTTCACGAGGATATAAGAGCCCCACGACGGAATTAATTAAATTGTAAGAATCTTTTACACAAGGTTCATTTAAAGCTAAATTTTCTTTGCAAAATTCACAACTTCATTTTTTTAAAACAATATGACAGCAATTGCCACTTAAATAAGTGATTACTGGCATTTCAGATGCTCTGCTGTGTCTTGTGAATCTGACAAATTATTAACAAAACCTTTCAGCCTCTATAATGAAAGGTTGAAATATTTTGAGAGCTAATTTAACATTTTGCCTTTCTATAGATGATGGAAAAAGCACCTTTAAACTAAGGGAATTCCCATGTTTTAATAGTTTGTCTCGTTCTAGTTCATGCAATTTTTTGACCACTGAGCACGAAGCACATTTTATTTTGCCCCATATTTATAGGAATGAGGGCATATAGCAAACATTGAATTACAGCCTTTATGAGGCATAAGTACACTAAATATCAAATATCCCAAAAGTAGCTAACAGGAACAAATTTAATTTAATAAACTTGCTGTACACCATGAACCAGCCGGCGAGCACAAAATAAACTCTTATTACACGAAAGCAACAGGTCTTACGTCCAAACGTTTTGGAAAGCTAAAAACATGAACTTTAGGTCCTTTCGGGTAGTTTCCACCGCAGCCTGGTGCACAGCATCTGGACGGCATTGTTCACATAAATTTAAACACACTAAAGTACTGATATTATAAAATATATCAAGCAAAAATTAATCGAAAATCGAAGAACAATAATAAGAATCCAGTCGAACGTCGAAAGAACGCTACCAAGTGACAGGCAGTGTTGCCAGATTTTTACGAACCGTCTCGTCATCATCGAACTGCTAACGACAGCCCAAATATTAAATTGGTGGTTGTGCAATGGTAAAAAATAAATATTGTTACGAATTTGCAGAATTGCCTCGTCCTGACCATCAGGATATGGCTCGTCTGGGTTGGTAGAGTTAGTTTCATACATTATTTGGGATGTAAAATATTTAACGTATATTTAGTTGGACTTTAATTTTTACAGCATTTGTTGAATGACATTTGAAATTATGTTTTTAAATGGATCTAAATATGTATAGAAAATAATCAGGTTATTGGTTAGCAACGTTTATTTTCTTAAAGGTTTTGATTACGTTATGCTTAACTTTTCGGTTTTTATATATTTGTTTTACGGATTTTAAATATTTATTTATATTTAATATAACTATACTATAATATACCAAAGCAAACTTTTACATTAAGTATCTAATATATTGTTAATTGTAATCTTGGAATCCAAGATAAATATTTTACGTTTCTTTGAAAAATAATTTGTGGAAAACTACAGTGAGAAGTATCCCAAATTGTGATAAAGCGCCCAATCTGGCAGCACTGGATACAGAATACATCGAATACGGCGAGATGGAAATTGACATTAAATACGGAAGTAGGCGTGATAAAATAATCAATACTTTTACTGGGCTCCTCTGAATGCTTTTCTTATGACAAAAAAAGTATTGACCTCTTAGGATGACGTCACTGGCTAATTTTAGTATTAGCTAGTTGGCCTAGTTACAGGAGGTAATGGTCGGGCGCGGGTGGCTAGTCAATTAAAGATAAATTAGGGGAAAGTGGTGAAATTATTTTAATAATTGACTGCTCCTCGCGTATTATAAAGAATTTTGGTATGAATGTAAAAAAATATAATTAATAGTTCTGTTTTTTTTTTAATTTTATCGATAGTATTTGCGGGTTGCACAAACTTGCAAACCTAAGGAAGAGCCGCTACTGGTTTCTAACTCAAATTATGCCACGAAATTGACACTAACCCTATACCAAATTTTGCCACGAAAGTACTCAAAACTTATCAAAAAGTTCTGATAAATTAATTAAAATTAAAAAAAAAACATTTAACATACCCCCAGAAATTAATTTAATTTCTTGGGTTATTAATGTAAAATTATATAAGTCTTAACATTTATATTTAATACCTTCATCATTTCAGACCTTCGGTTTCCTGCACACATCACAGTAGCTGTGATAGTGACTTTTGGAAATTTTTTCAGTTCGTCCAACGTGAAACTGGCAGTCTTATCGGACCCTTCCACTTCTATTTCTAACTGGAATGTTTCTGGGTCAACTTCTGGTACGGGCAGGTGATTTCTTACATAGAATAACTCGCTGAAACACATCATAAATACTTTTTTAAACAAATGTATCTAACTATATTAAAAATTATCCAAGTATATTTATTCTTGGTAAAGAATTAATAACAAGAACAATTTAAATTATTATACAGTGCCCTGTCTAGTACTAGCAAATTTTAGGTGTGTTGCACAGAAGCACAGAGTGCAAAAGTATACAGATCATAACTTGCTCGTATAGAACAGTAAAAAAACTTACTTTGGTGTGAGAAAATGTTCACACAACAAAGCTGGCGGTACTTCAGCGTTAAAAGGCTTCATATTAGCCGGTTTCAGCGCCACATGTCTGATTGGCTCGTTTGCATAAGGATCTCCAACATCCGTTACCTGTACTTGATCTTCCTTTTTTAAATTACCTAAAGTATATTTAATTATTATTAATGTTTATGAGCACAAGGATAATTTCCAAATATTTTTTCTAGAAAACCATTTGGCGCAAATCATTTTTGGTTCTCATGTTGACTTACAAATATTAAGTATGTACCTAATCAGGTTTTGTTTACATCTATAAGGTTTAAATATTTGGAAAAAAGAAATACAACAATTTACTTCTTGTCTGCTAGTATATAATAAAATAATAGTTGATTAGTATTCTTACCAATTCGAAGGGTTTCCAATATCTTAGAAACATGTTCATTTTTATGAATAGCATAAAGCACCCAAAAAGGTTCCACGCTGCCTCCAGCAGCTATCAGTATTTGTTCTCCACCTGGATGCTGCTCCACAAACTCTGTGATGTCATAGACTCCTTCTTGGTACACCACCCAAATTTTGCTCTCTCTATATTCACAGAAAAAATACCAATAAACCTACCTTTTGCACAAAGCATCCTCGACTAATGCTAATTTGATGATGGACGACACAATGTAGGAACACATCATGCAAAGTGCAACCTAAACTTTATATAATCTCCCTTGCTTTTGCCCATGATACACAAAGAACATATCCATGACGAATTTAAATTATTCGTTAACCATTTATACATATAATACAATGATTTTGGTATCAGCATTCATAAGACCCAAGTTTTGGAAAAAGGAATAATATCCATGAAGGTAATTATTGTTTCAACAATGCACATTACTGAAATTATCTTCTTGACAAACCTAAATGAGATAAAAAAAATTACCGATTCATCCAATGGCCCTTACTTGGTGGTATGCTTAGAAACCTCCTCCATAGAGTATGCGGGTAGACCTGCAAGGAAATGTCCAGCAATGATTTTCTCGTCATCCTGTTTTTTTGCTTGCTCGGCATACACAAAATATTGTTTTTCATTCGCTAAAAATAAGTAACAAATATTGAGAAATATATAAGTATTGTAAATTGTATTTGAAGTAAAATTAGATCACTTACCAAATAAATAATATCCAAAAATACTTGTAATGGCTGTACCGACTAGAAAAGATTTTCTTTTGAAATGTTGACTATTTTGTTGGTTTTCATGTCTCTTGTTGTGATTTGAAAATTGGCTTAATATTCTATAATGCTTGGCTTTACATTGCTTGGTCAAAATCGGTAAAATACTACTAAAAATCATCACAATTATCAGCAAAATAATTAATATTAAATAAGTAAAAATTTTTAGTGATGTTATTGTTAAATGCTAATGGAACTTGGATCTTGGAAGTTTAGGTTAAAGTTAGAGGATAATGAAAAACATAGAAACATCACGGCACATATAACAACCAGCAATATCACATCTTCTTTTTTTGCATCTGCGCAAGTCCGCGCGCAAGATATTCCTTGGTAGGAAATCCGTCAAACTGCCGCCAGCGGCGTCGTGTTTTTACGGCTGGTTTATTTTATTGCTATTGGAGTTAAATCGAAATCATAGGCGTGTATTTGTCAAATAATTGACATTGTGAGAGACGAACGTTGTTTATGACATTGTGTAATGCAAAAAGCCATGGTGTTTAAGCAATAAGAACTTGTACAAACCAGAGATATTCTTCCAAGAAGAATTTCTTTAGATTTCCTGCTCATACAACAAGGTATACATATATTTCATAACCCATTGATATTTGAAATCATATATTACGGCTCTGTTAAAGGAAAATCATACTTATATATATTTTAAATCCAGCCCTGACTTTTCCTACCCAACTGACATTAGCAAGGCCAAATTTAATTTTTCGCCTGACAGGTCGAGTAATATTGCTGGTTGTTATATGTGCCGTGGAAACATGTTATGGGGCGTGGGGTGATGAAAAACTAGTATGAAGGTCGGTTGAGCAACTGTCATGTTAACTGGTTATTATTGCTAAATTCATTGTTTATAAGACAATGCACAAATAAAAATAAATAAAATGTCCTTGTACTCCCAAGATCGGTGCATATATCACGTCACGTCTTCCGTCTTCTCATCTGACAGTTGACAGTTCTGACAGCGTGGCGCGTGACCAGCGCTGCCAATTGTATTTTCTATACTGCTCACAAAATATAATCCTGATTACTCACAATCCGTTAAATGCCCGATTACATAAAATTACTGGCAATTTCAATACTAAAATGCTTATTTTTTTTTAAGAAAAAAAGATGTATAATACATTCGTTTATTTGTTTTGGTGAACTGAGTGACGAAGCGACCCACGCGCCTGATATCAACATTAATGTATGACGGATGACGTCATAACTAGTAAGGCTTTTAGGCCAACAAAATTAATATGAAACAAAAATTGTACAATTTACTCCCGAAATTACGATGCGGTGCTAGCCATAGTGGCCACATTTTCGCTATAGCAGATCAGAAGTCAGACGATTAAGCTGAGCTGAGAAAGAACAAAGAAAACCAGCCTTTAGGGAGTTCACAAAGATAAGGTATAAAACTTGGTAGATCCCCGGAAAAAATTCCGAAATTTCGTACAGTGTCGTATAAAGGCAGTGTAAAATTCCGCGATCTTTGCGCCCTCTATTATTACTAGCGCCAACATACAAAGCTGCCAGGCAGGAACCTCTATCCGCCGCAAAAATTAGTACCCTATATTTGCCAACAACAACACTAACAACCGAAAATATCAATAAATATTAACTAAGAATGACGTAAGGCGAAATACTTTTTAATATTTCCCATCTGACGAAATAAAAATATTGAAAAAAAATTACTGGTCGATTACTCACAAAATGGCATTACTCACAATTTCGCTCACACGGTTTGAATTTACTCATAAATGTGAGTAATTACTCACAAATTGGCAGCACTGAGCGTGACAGCATACTTGACAGCTATCTCGAGACAGGGTTGCCATACATTCTTTTGTAGAATCCGCCACAAAACCTTGAAAATTCCACTACACGCCGCTACGGTGGTCGGTGGTCCCGGTTAATTCTATTTTTGGTAAGCCATACAGGAACTATAAAAACTATACAAAAATATGAAGAAAAAATACTTTACGAATTATTCTTAACTAAGGTTTATTAAGGTAAAATAAGGTAAGGTAATGTATACCTCTTCCACAATAAATTTATTATCCGAATCTGAGTCCTCCGATTCTTCTATTGTCTTAGTATGCAAGTTATTTTAATATTTTTGTATGTGTTTCTGTGAATACAGAAATTCCGCTACAAACTAAGGAATTTCGGCATTGCGCCGCAATGTCGTATAGGCGGCCATGCGCCACGCCGCTGTGAGAGCTAAATTCCGCCACGAATAGGGGAATTCCGCTACTTCTGGCAACACTGCACGAGATTTCAGTTCATAGTGCACTAGTAAATGAGAGGAGCATGATTGGCTATGAGGGTCTCGCGACAGTGATCATTTTGGCTGCCATCAAGGTCGAATGTTACAAATGCATACTAGCGCCATCTAGTGTAGGTGGCGTTGACTCGAGCGATTCATTCGCGCTACCTTTGAATAAAAAAGACCGCGCTACATCGGCTTTATCATTGACAAGGGAAGGGAGTGGACGGGTAAAACCGACTGTTATTCTGTTACGGGTTGGCTCCACGATTTGACAAGCGTCAAGCGTCGTCAAAGACTTCACGCATTCTCGAGCAGTGGCGTTTCATGAATATTTTATTATAATCCCAGCAAGCATTGCCTTATTAGGTACATTCTCGTTATGTTATTTTATACTCCATAATACTTCTATTACTGGCTTAAATCACAAAATGCAATGATTGAAATATAACAAATATATTTCCTTAAAAGATCAAAACAATGTACGCCACTGCGCGACATGCCATTTTCAAGGGTAATTATGTGATTCTTATTAGCAATCATGACTGAAAATGTTAACAAAGCTAATATAAAATTACAAAGAAAGGCAGCCTGAAGTATAGTCGAAATCATATTTTGAAATAATCTATACCTCAGCCCTCACAAAGAAAATAAATACTAAATATTAGCGTCAGCAAGAACTATTACAATATATTTACCTGTGAAAAGTAATTCCAGGCTCCTTTCGGTCATTGCGACTTTTACAGCCATAAGAACAACAAAACACTATATTGTTATGAACAAATTGAATTATTTTGAGAGTTTTTCACAACAAAAATCACCAAAACACACGGAGGCGCCGCTTTGAATGTCTGGCTCCTATTAATGGCGTCCGTTCGATTTTTGATCACACGTACTGCGCGCAGCCGTAAAGCGAGATTATCTGTCCACTCCCTTCCATAGTCAAAGGGCTTTATGTAATTTGCGCTATGTCTTTGTGATCACGGTACAAGGAGAAAGGGTATAGTATTCCGGCAGCCAAAACTCGTCGAGTTCGCGCAGTTACGTAGGTTGCGTAAGAAAATCAAGACGACTGCATTCGATTTATATGGATTTGTACGTTTGTACAAGTTGACATCGTGGTTTTCTAACTGTGAATATTTTATTTGTTTTTCAAAATGCCTGGATGTGCTGTGGCAAAGTGTAATAACTACACTAAATCTTCTCAAGGCGCTAATATTAGATATTTTCGTTCTCCAAAAAATAAAGATCTGTGCAAAAGATGGATCATTTCGTTTAGACGGGAAGATGAGATAAACGTAAAGAATGGTATATATTTAACTAACTAGGTGGTCTATTATGTGATAAGTTGTAATTAATTTTTAAAATAAAATAATATATCCAACTTTTAGCTTACATAATGTTCTGTTCATTTTGAGAACGTTTATTTTGCTGAGCCTACACTTATAGAGAAGTTATTAAATTATACAACAAAAACTAACTAGGTTCTACGTTGTGAAAATAATAACTAATAACATAAAAAATACTGTATATTTATTATTTCAATTGTATACTTTAGAATCTCAGCACGCAGAGTGTTGTCAAAGCAACTGAATTTACTAGTAGTATAATTGGATAAACAATTATTTCTCCACATGAAAAACATCTTATCACATAGAAAATAGTTATTTATGCAACAAGTGTGTAAAGTGAATCTTTTTTTATGAATGGGAATATTGTCGCATGAGCCGTAGGCGAATGCGACAATCCCATGAATAAAAAAAGGGTACTTTACACATGAGTAGCATACAAAATTTTTTCTACTATCGAAAAATATATGAACAAATAAAAATAATGTTATATTACTTTACGCACTAGTGCGTAAAATATATTATTTTACGCACTGCCCTAAACGTCAAAAAATATGTCAGTAAACGTCAAAAAATATGTCAGCTTTACTTTACGCACTAGTGCGTAAAATAGTGCTTCGGTCTCGCCGAGACGAGACGAGACTATTGAGGTCTCGGTCTCGGTCTCGCAAAGTCTCGAGTCTTCGAGTCTCGTCTCGGTCTCGCCGAAACTAGACATTTTGTGGTCTCGGTCTTGGTCTCGGTCTCGCCGAGAGTCTCGTGCACTTCAAAAGAAAATTTCTTTTTTTTTAAACCGTCCCAAGGATAGGTATTTTAAACTCGATCTATTTTGGGATATTACCACGTTAATGAATAATAATTAGATTTTTTTCATTTTTCATATAAATAATTTTAATAACCTAACAAAGTGTCGATTTTTTAAGCAAAATTAATTTAAACAACAAAGTCACAAAAAAAATCTTTATAGAGGTAACAAAATTGGAAGGGAGGTTGGCAAGTAGAAAAAATATCAGAGAGTACAGTAGTCACTGTAGTCAGAATAGTCTGCTCTACATAATATTTTATATTTTCGAAAGTAAACCTAAGAACTCTTTGATGAGGCGCATTCCTGAGCAAAAAATATAAATGATTGTAAATAAACCTGGCAGATTGCAGAAAGATTATTGGGTATTGGCTGCAAGTGAAGGATTCTGTTTGAAAAGATTAATTTTGCTTAAAAACGTACCTCCCTATGTAAGTAAACTATACTTTTTTATAAGAAAAAGTAAACTAAAAACATATTAAAATAAAAAAACAACTGCATAGTAACGCTCCTCTGGCAAGTCTATAGTGTTTAGGTAAATTCTCGACGGGTGGGTGAATTTAAAATTATTATAAACTATATACTTAATACCTATTTTAAAATATTTTTTCTGTTACTCATAAATACAGGTAGGCAACTAGTAAATTGTACTTTAGATACGTACCAGGTGGCCAACTAAGAATGGCGCTAGGTTATATTTCGAAAAGTAATTGTCGTAAAGACTTACGGTAAAAAAATTATTAGTAGAGCGGCCAAGAGAAAATTTTGAAAATTATTTTTAAGTTTCCAAAATGGCCGCCAGGAGGCGTAATAGCTATATTAAATTTTAAACCCCGTTTTATGAAAAATTTTCTTAAATTAATGATAGTAGAATGCATTGCCATTTTAAATCCGAGATAAATTCGATTCTTTTTTGTTAAATACTTTTTGCTCTATTCCTTAAAGGAAAGTGGGGGGGGGGAATTAAATGTCAATAACTTCAGAATAAATGTCAATAACTTCAAAATGGCTGAACGGGCCTTAATAAGCTTGGAGTCGTTGAAAAAGGCTTTCCTTAGGCTATCAACGGTGCCTTGAGCGGGGTGATTGCGATTTACGCCCTCTACCGGCTAGGTAAGTAATCGCAATCACCCCATCCAAAGCGCTGTTGATAGCCTAAGGTATGCCCCTTTCAACGACCTCAAGCGTATTAAGATCATTGATTTGTATAGGAGTGGATAAGCAATAAATAGACCAAACATAGCAAATTTACGACTGCGAAATGTAAACAAAGAGATTTCAATTTGGACTTGCGCATTAGAAAATTAGTAGGAGCTAGCTGTTGCACCGTGATGGTAAATAGGCAGGCCCGGACTTCGAAAGTGATTATTTCACCAAATATTCGGTAGAGGAGTCTTGCCGATTGTGAAATGGGCCCCAGTTAGCATAGTGAAACAGACAATAAGGTATAAATAAGTAATACTTATAATAATTAGACTTACTTGAAATAGGAAATCCCGGGTATTTTGCCTCTACTACTACAAAACACAACCATACACTTTCGGGATTCTATTTTGGTAGCATCGCTCATTGTTTATGTGCGTATTGTTCAATTAAAACGAAAATCAAAATAGGGTACGCACAAACCACAAACGTGAACCACTAAACTAAAACTAATTAAGCAACTACAGACACTAGGTCCAAAAAAATAAAAACTCGAATTATTAACTCAAACGCCGCGTCGGTCGTCAAAACGAAAACACGTCAAAGACAAAAGCCAAGTTCGGTCCTGATCGACGCCTGCTGAGACGGCAAGAGTTTTAGTGCGCATGACGAAACGGTATCTTATTTGTTTATGTTTTTCCATTTTGCGTCGATTTTGTCATGCGCAGAAACCTGTTTTTTCGCCCATAGGTTGCCACTTTGGAGTAGTGCGACAGGCGGCTATTGCTTATCCACTCCTATACAAATCAATGATTAAGATCCATTCAGCCATTTTGAAGTTACTGACATTTATTTCCAAAAATATTCGAACCCCCCCACCCACTTTCCTTTAAGGAATAGAGCAAAAAGTGTTAAAAAAAGAATCAAATTTATCTCGGCTTTAAAATGATAATGCATTCTACTATCTATAATTTAAGAAAATCTTGCAAAAGCGGGTTTTAAAATTTAAGATGGTTATTACGCCCCCTGGCGGCCATTTTGAAAACTTCAAAATAATTTCCAACATTTTCGCTTTACTAATGATTTTTTTTACCGTAAGAAATTACGATAATTACTTTTCGAGATATAGCCGAGAGCCATTCTTAGTTGGCCACCCGGTACATACTTTCCTAGATTTCTTTGATTTTCGTGTACTTAAATATCTTTTTATTTTTTGTACGTTACCTATAATTTAAAAACAAACAAACCATTATTTTCGTACTATCCTCCTTATAAATTATTTTTATTTCAACACTCGAGACCCGAGACTATCGAGACTGACGTGACGAGACTCTCGGTCTCGAAACTTGAAGTCTCGATCTCGGTCTCGAGTTATAATTCCTAGTCTCGTCTCGGTATCGGTCTCGAATTTCGAGACGAGACGAGACGAGACCGAGACTAGTCTCGTCGAGACCGAAGCACTAGCGTAAAATACCTTACTTTACGCACTGCACATTAAAAAGGCCTATTTTACGAATCTTAGAGAGTGCGTAAAGTGAGTATTTTACGCACGGTAGTAGAAAAAACATTTTTTCTTCAAACGTCAGTAAATCCGTCATTACTTGACTGTGTAGGCGGCCGTGAAGTTTCGTTTTTCCTCCGCCGGAGCTTCACTTTTCCGCCGGCGGAGGTAAAAGTGTTGTCAAAGCAACATAGATACTTATTAAACTAAAATTTGTATTTATCACTTAATTTGTCCACTGCATTTCTAAAAATCCCTAATTTAGGAACAAATTGGTTATTATTTAATCGAACTTACTCAATAACTGCTTATCAATACGGAATTAAAACGCAATCGGAGACGTGATTTTAAAAAAATAATTATTTTCTTCAAACGTCAGTAAATCCGTCATTACTCGACTGTGTAGGCGGCCGTGAAGTTTCGTTTTTCCTCCGCCGGAGCTTTACTTTTCACTTTTCCGCCGGCGGAGGTAAAAGTGTTGTCATAGCAACATAGATACAATACAGACAGACAACAAAATAAGCGTCAACAACTCAAGATTTATTAAACTACAATTTGTATTTATCACTCAATTTGTGACTGCATTTCTAAAAATCACTAATTTAGGAACAAATTGGTTATTATTTAATCGAACTTACTCAATAACTGCTTATCAATACGGAATTAAAACGCAATCGGAGACGCAATCTTAAAAAATAATTATTGTTGAATAATCGTTGCCTACGACCGTGGTCTAAGCCGCCTTGCGAACCCATTTATCTTTAATAATAATTAGATATTATTACTATTAAAAAGAGATGTTTTTGCATTAATTTGTCGACATTTGAAGAAAAAACAGCATATTTTATTTGGAGGAAAAGTTACTTTTCATGGCTTGCTCTCTATTACCAGCCTCACTCCGTTCGGCTGTTAAACACGAGAAAGAATCACTTTTCCTCCATATAAAATAATATACTATTGTTGACAGTGTCCACTGACAGCTTTATGTTACATTACTATGGCAACAACCTGTGCCTATTCACCGACACCGGTCTACGCCTTGCGAGCCCACATCTTTAATAATTATTATTATTACTATTAAAAAGAGATGTTTTTGCACTAATTTGTCGACATCTGAAGAAAAAACAGCATATTTTATTTGGAGGAAAAGTGACTTTTCATGGCTTGCTCTCTATTACCAGCCTCACTCCGTTCGGATGTTAAACACAAGCGCGCCATGAAAAGTATCACTTTTCCTCCATATAAAATAATATACTATTTACCACTTGTCAAATCAAAAGTTATTTCTAAATTTCATAGATTTTAAATCTATGCAATTCTTGTCGTGAAACCAATATATTTTAAATGCACGCTATGTCTGAGACTCTACGCAACCTACGTCACAGCCCGGCAGCGGTGCGCAATACTATACCGTTTCTCCTTGTGCCGTGTTTGTGATGCAATCAATTTGCAGTCTGAGCCGTCGTGGTCTTCTAGAGGTTTAGATGGGTAGGTCCAAAATCTGTTTACAGATTTTGGGTTAGGTCTCAATTCTGTGCCTATCGGCGGCGGCTCGGGTTCAAACCCTGTTGCTTTTTTTATTTGTTTACGGTTATTTTTAAACAGTTTTTTTTCTTGATTTTGTGTATGTCTTGGGGTAGTTTTGTTTAGCAAACAGTTTTTTCTTGATTTTCGGTATGTCTTGGGTTACATTTGGGTTAGCACCTGCTTAGTTTCCTATTCTTGAGCCCCGTAGCGAGCGGTAGCGAGCGTAGGGCCATGGGAAAGTGAAATATTGCTTATTATAATGTATATATACAGCAGCTTGCATGTGTTTCCGGGAATACATCCACTTGAAACCCCCTTCTTTGAATGAATTTGACGTCTGTATGTGTATCCGCATTAACATTCGACCTTGACGGCAGCCAAAATCATTACTGTCGCAAGACATGATATCTGTCCGCTGTCTTGCTGTCACTTTGACAGCAAGACAGCAGTCAAAGATCAATTCATCAATATAAGATTTGTTTATTTGTGAATTTGGGTTTGGATATGATTATTTAGTGAAATTTTTCTTGTTTTAATATTTCCCAAAATGAGCCGAAAAGGTGGTAGCCTGGAATTGCTAGACATGGACCCAAATCATTTTAGTAAGGATAATTACAAATCAGAAACGAAAAGCTTGAATTTGGGAAAAGGACACGATTCGGTAAGCATTTTTGTGGAGAAAAAATATTTTGAGGATCAAATAATATGTTGTACATTAAATTTAATAGAAGATATCCGTTGATGAATCTACCAAAGAAGTTATTTAATCTAATTATATAAAACCACATACCTTATTATTACAACACAGTTTTATCCACAATACTAAAACACAATTTTCATCAGAAGATAAGTTTTATTAAACTCCTTATGATGATAACATGGTTAGTGTGTGTAAAACTTGTGGATAAAGTGTTGTGGTGAGTGCATTTTATCGAAGGTTTCAAATTTCGGGTCTTGTGACATATAGGTATCTACGATTTCGCGATTTTTTTTCTTTTCATTAGAAAGAGGGTGTTCTATGGAGTAGTTTAAGCCAAAAAAATCGGAGGATCCGCCACATTTGAGCCGAAAAAATGACCCCAAAGTTCGAGTTTTGACACAAATTTTCAGCACCACTTTGCAAAAGCACTAGAAATATAGACAATACACACCTGAAAAATCAATTCTCGGGTAAAAATATTAACCAGGAGACATTTGCGTAGAACGAGAGGCTTCCGTTTTGTCCCGGTCCTCATTTAAGACGGCCCATAGCCCCATGAAACAAAATAAAAGTTTATTTGTAATTATAATTGTAAGCTAAGCATCCCCCTTTTTACTGTCAAATGTCACAAGGAAGAAGGCACACTGTTGCCAGACGTTTGAGACTGAAAAGGTATGGGATCAACTTTCGCTTAGCCGAAATGAGTTATGTAAGAAATATTTGTTTATTTAGTATAGAGCAACCTCCCCAAATGCAAAATCATAAATGTCTGTTTCTGTTTTACATTATAAATATTTTTCTAAACATAATACCTCAAAAAACTTCTTGCGGAAATAAGTCATTTTCTTAGTTTGGGTTAGTTTCGTCTCGTTTAAGCCAGTATGCACTTGCGCGAAGAAAGGCTCTCGCGAAGCGCAAGCCTTTCTTCACGGCAAGCCTAGGCGAAACAATTTCGGTTAGCTTGGGTTAGATTTGGTTACTTTGGGTTAGCTCTGGTTAGGTTCCTCTCCTTTAAACCACTACGCACTTGCGTGAAGAATGTGTGAAATGTGAAACAAAAAATTCCAAGAGCCGTATTATCGTGGATATACAGCAGCTTGTTTGTGTTTCCGCGAATATATTCCACTGTCCACCATTCAAAACATATTCGAACATTAATAACGTGTGGCGATGATTACTGAACGTCAGCTCTGAACCCAACTATTTTTATCATAAAAGTAATATATCACTTCACGCATGACCTCCGCTCTCCGGGGCTCAACAAAAGGAAAAAGTGCTAACCCAAGCCATACCCAAAATCGGCTGAAATGCGCCACTTTTGGCAACACTGTGTCAGGCCTTTGGCGTTGATTACTGATATTGGATTATTTCCACCTTCAATTTCCTTATTTTCACATTCGACCTGGGAAAGTAGTAGAGGCACTTTATGCGTTCTACGTCAATTAACCTCAAAACTCGAACTTTGGGGGCTTTTTTTCGGTTCAAATGTGGGGGATCCTCCGATTTTTTTAGCTTAAACTATTCTATAGGACACCCCCTTTCTAGTGAAAAAAAAATAATTCGCGAAATCGTAGATACCTATATGTCACAAGACCCCAAATTTCAACTTTCCACAGTACATTACTCTTTAATTGAATTGTAGCTATATTACATACAGTTACCAATATAGTAAGATTGAGGTTTGTTAATTCAGTTTATTCATTCTTGTTAGCTGCTATAATATTGTCCCAGGCAAAGTGTTAAGTGTTAAACTCAAAATCCCTGAATCCGAAGGTAAAATTAATTTTTATTTTCTATATATACGCAATGTCTCATCTTTTTAAAGCAGTCCTAGCATAATGGACGTTTTGGAAATAATAGGTTATTATGTGGTAGTTGTTGTTCCTTCTACATTATCTTATACATGAATGATTTTACAAACGTAAAGTCTTTTACTCTATATGATGATTGTTTTGGCATTTTTATTTTTAGGATACTCGCAATATAAAATATTTTGAAAAATTAATCTGATTTCAGACCAATTGGGGTAAAACTTCACCTAGTAAGAGCTACTGTTCATCTAGTTCGACATCAACCGAGAATGTTGTCTCGACTTTGGAAAGAAAAAAGGTAATCTAAGAAATACATAAGTTGGTAAAGCTTAGGTAATTAGTTAAGTCTTTGTTTTAGTAACTTATTGGTATTGTATTGCCCAACTATAGCTGTCGCAGGGTCAGTAGGTATATGTGTTTAGATAGTCCACAAAAATAGTGTCGAAAAGAGGAAGGTATTGAAATGGAATCATTTTGAACATAAAATAGAAAAATATATGTCTTTTCTTCACTACATGTGTAAATCGTATACCGATTGATGTAGATGTATATAACACTATTTAACACATATAGCATAAAGCAACTGTGTGTGATCTCTTGTGAGTATTGAAGTTTATTGCAATCCAGCAAGTATAATCTTAGTATAAAAAGTTTTAGCCATCTCCCTATGCAGTATTTTTTGCTTTATTTGAGATGATTTGTGCAATTGAAATTGATTTTGTGATTATAGCCCTGTTTCCTTCAGATATGCTAAACAGGCATCCTTCAACTCTGCTATAATTAAATATTATTGGATTCCACCAAATCTAAATAGTGCTCATCGTTCTCTGCCAAATGCAATAATTACTAAATTTGCCCTTGATTGACAAGATGCAATTAAACCGTGGATTTCTCCATTTGTTTTTTCCTTTGAAATTGCATCATTGTATTTAGAAAAACTAAAAATTTTTAAACTAAAATTTATAAATGTTTTGTAACACGACCCTTTAATGTTTAATATTTTTTTATATTGTATTTTATTTACATTTCAACGGGGTTTAAAATGTTTTAGTATTGGTAAAGTGTAAGGGAAAATTGTTGTTATAATATTGAAAATGTGTGTAACTATTATATAGTTTTTGAATATTATACTACTACAATTTTTTTACCAATAGATGTAAGAAGAATATTTTCTTGTTTGTTATTACAGGCACAAGCGGCTAGCGAAACGGGCACACTAAATCGTCCAGATGACTTGCCACTGTTACCCGGTGAGAGAGTAACAGGTCAAGCCAGAGATGTGACCTATTTATGCCCTTATCAAGGGCCCGCAAGAGGGGTGCTGACAGTAACCAATTACAAGCTGTATTTTAGATCCGCCGACAAAGACCTATCCAACGTTATCGACGTGCCATTGGGCGTTGTAAGTAATACACTGGTTATTGGCGAAATACTTGGTGAAAATCTGTCATTAATTATTGAATATATTTCACTATGTGGCCAGACATTAGTTACTTTTGGAAAGTTCTTTGATGTCTTTGCATAGTAAAGTGTATAAGATTGTGTTATTATTTTTTATTTTTAGGTCTCACGTATCGAAAAAGTTGGCGGGGCGTCTTCGAGAGGCGAGAACGCCTACGGTATCGAAATTTTCTGTAAGGACATGCGCAACCTGCGGTTCGCGCATAAACAGGAGAACCACTCGCGACGCACCGTGTTCGAGAAGCTCCAAACATTTGCATTCCCGCTCAGCTTCAAGATGAAGCTGTTCGCGTTCGAGTACCAGGAGGCGTTTAGCGAAAACGGATGGGCCGTCTACGAACCCATAGCTGAGCTGAAAAGGATGGTAAAAGGATGCGTCTCAGAGTTATTAAAAATCAATTTATTGTTTTATAAACTTTTTCAGGGAGTAAACAACGATATGTGGAAAATAACGAAAATAAACGAGCAATACTTGATATGCGACAGTTATCCAGCTGTTTGGGCCATTCCAGCGCAAGCCACCGATGAGGACATCCAGGTGGTGTGCAGTTTTCGAAGCAGAGGTAATGCCAAATGATATGCAATCATTGTTATTACTAGTAATGTTTAAAAATTATAGGGAGACTACCCGTACTGAGTTGGATTCATCCCGAATCGCAAGCCACAGTAGCGAGGTGCGCACAACCTTTAGTTGGGGTATGTATTATATGAGAATGTTCTTGTTTAATTCATAATTCGATATATATTTCGAAAATCTTATCAACGGGTTAGTAATGCTTCAGTGCTTGAATTATATTTTATATATTTATCAATTCCAAAGAGTAATATGTTGTAAAACAAAGCCTGCTAGTGCTATTGTGTGTTTGGGGTGCGGGAAAGTTTACCACAATTTCTGTGCTGAAAGAGACTGGGCCGAAAAAATCATCAAAATTGACCAAACGATGATGGTGGTAACCTAAACCTCGAATAATACTCTTTTGAGAGGAAAAATGTGCATCCTGGAGGAGAAATTGAAAATTCAAGAAAAAAGTCGAGAAAAAATGTCCAGTCTTACGAGTCTTCCCGCCAACGTACGCTCTACCAACGAAAAGCTTCAAGTTGAGCAGATAGATGACGCTTAACTTTCGCTTCCATCTCAAAAATACCAAAAATTGCAAAGAAAAAAAGAAGAAGAATTGACAAATGTGAGTGACAGTCGGATTTCTAACCCAACTTCTGTTGGTTGTAAAAGTGAACGAAAACAACTTCAAAGTGAAATTGGGGAATCAATGAAGCAATCTCAATCCACCACCAAAAATGTTACAAATAACACACACCTTGGATGGAAGTATTAAGGAAGGGTGGACTTGCCCTGCCACAGAATACGAGACCATTGCCAAAACTAGGGTTAAACACGAATCAAACAACTCTGAAAATGGCTGTGCAAAACAGTTATAAGCGGACATGGCTGTATATATCTGGTTTCGATCCAAACACAAAGGATGGTCACGAAGAGTGATAACAAGAAAGGTTTCTTTAGACTGGGTGTACCAGAAGACAAAAAAGACATGATAATGACAATGGATCTATGGTCAAAAGGTACATTTCTAAACCATTTTTAGAATATTCAGAGCCTCAACCCAATTCGTGGCCACAATGCCAAAGTGATCACAAAGGCTTGACGATCTCTAATAAATTTGGAATTATTCACTGCAACACAAGATCAGTCAGGAACAAGATCCACGAACTTGGAGCATCACTGCAGGATCTCAAGGTATCCGTTGTTTGCCTCACCGAAACTTGGCTGACAGCTGAAGAGGCGGGGTGTTTGGTGATGGACAAGTTTGTTTCAGCATCTTTCTCAGATCGGAAAAACAGTAGTGGGGGTTGAACTGCTATTTTAGTTGACATGTTTTAAACGAGATATCAAGGTATTTTGTTGAGAAATGTGTGGAATTATCTGGTGTTTTATTGAAGTCACATACATTTATGTAGTTTGTATTTATAGGGCACGGGTGGGAGATTTTGACACCTTCTTGGTTGCACTGGGTACTCTGCTGGAAGAACTGGGTAAAACAGCAAAAGTGAGTCTGGATGGGGATTTTAATGTCTTGTTCGGGACAGGTCAAAGAGAGGCCACTTATCTCTGCGATCAGAGACCTTTGGTCTTAAGCAAACAATCTCAAAGTCAACATGATGACAGGCATGTCTTGACAATATATTTTTGAATTTTAATGTACATGATATTTTAGCGGATACAGTTGATTTACACATATTTGATCATCATGGTCAAGTTTTGTATGTTGATGTGACATGAGTCTCTAAGGATGGAAAGGTAAAAAACACTTTTAGACCAATCACACAGCATGGTCTTCATAATTTTTATCATGTAGAAGATTCGTTTTCATGGGTCTTTGTTAAAGATGTTGATATGGGCTTTGAAGAAAACTTTGACATATTTTTCAATTATATTCAAGATACATATTTGCAATCATTCCGGGAAAGAACCTATATTGTTAGGGCTAAGTATAGTGGACTGGTTTAATGATGAGCTGCGGGATTTAAGAGAACATCTTCATTTCCTGGGCGACATAGTCAATCAATACAATACTCCTGGAAACACACAGGAATTCAATATCTTTAGCAGATTTATAAGGATTCAATAATGCAAGCCAAATTTCGGGCAAATGACAGGCTGATCAGCACTCCAAGAGCCCTGTGAAAGCTATGAGGTCAATAATCAGTAGTAGCAGGGGCTTGAATGAGAATTCTGTGCAGGTTGACATTTTGCCTGATGTCTTTAATGACTATTTCTGTTCTGTGGCTCACAACTTGCTAGAAAATATTCCAGCTACGGGTATTGATCCGATGGAGCATATTCATGTCCCTGATACATCTTTCTCCTTCGAGGAAGCTTCTTTTGGTGAGGTTAGGGAAATCATTGATAGCCTAAAAAATAAAAATAGCTCCGACATCTATGGGATTAAGCTTTGTTTGATAAAAACCATTAAAAATCTAATAGTGGTTCCACTCATTAACTTTTTAAATGGATGTATTGGGGAGGGTGTTTTTGCAGTAGTGCTAAAGCGTTCTATTGTGGCTCCTATTTTCAAAAAAGGTGATAATGCCCTTGCTTCCAACTATAGACCAATTTCACTGCTTCTAATAATCTCAAAGATTTTTGAAAGATGCTTGGCGACCAGGATGGCTACATATTTTGAAAATAATAACTTGTTTATTAACAGCCAATTTGGGTTTAGAAAGGGTAAAGACACAGTGCAGGGTATATTAAACCTATTGTCTTCTATTTATGACTCATTTCAGGACATGAATTATGGTTGTTCACTTTTCTGCGACATAAGTAGAGCTTTTGACTGTGTGCCTCATGCCACGTTGCTGGAAAAACTAAAGTGTTATGGATTCTGCAACGGATGGAATCGTACCTACAAAATCGTACACAAGTGGTGAAAGTTGGACTATTTTCGGCGAAAAGAGTGGTTAACATTGGCGTACCTCAGGGTTCCATCCTGGGTTCTTTTTTGTTCTTAATTTTTATAAATGACCTTTCAGCTAGGGAGCCAGTGGCGTCGTTCACTCTCTTTGCTGATGATATTACCATTTTATTCACTAGTCCATCATTGCGGGATGCACTTGATATGGCGTGTGAGGCACGCTCATGGATTGAAATTTGGTTTAACACCAGCCAACTTGGTTCCACCCAGAATCTTCCAAGTCTCCAACAATAACTTTTCGACTTGAGAAGGAGGACGGTTGCTGACTGTGTCGACCAGGTGAAGACGAAGATTGCGAAGTGGCATTGGTTTCTCCGGGGCCCTTCTCTGTAGATCGGGCATCCAAAATGTTTGAGGCCATTTCGGAGCAATTAGGATATAAATTCCTCTGGCATTGTTGAGATGCTGCAATATTCTCGGAATTAATGCCGGAGGAAAAAATACCCATGCAAGTTTGAAGTCCCATCTCCGGCTGAACGCATCTATGAACATTGCCGCTGAATCTCCCGCAAATTGACTGACGTACTTGGCTACAACCTTTGATTTTTTGGTCGCAAACAGATCTACAGTTGGAAGACCTCATTTGGAAAAGATCTTCAACGTAAGTGTCTTTCTCAAATGCCAATCGAGAGAGGTCTGTGACGAGACAGATAATCCGCTACACCGTTTTATATTCCTGGAATATGTCGTATTAGGATTTGGATCTGGAATTGGTTCGCCAACATAAGAATCTTTTCTGTCATTAATAAGAGACTCCGCGATTTGATATATATCCCCTTGATTTCTTATGTAAGCAATTACTATCTGATTGTCGGACTGGATCAGAACTGCCTTGTCTTTGAGCATCTGTTTATATAACTGTATGGCTCTGTAAACTGCAAACAGCTCTTTTTTATTTGTGTGCCATGATATTTGTTTTCTTGTACAAGTTCCACTGATCTCGTCGAGAAGATGAACCCCCCAGCTCATTTCGAAAGCGTCTGTGGTTAAAAAGGCGTCCGTTGTTGGAAGAAAGATCTCTGATTTCTGATTCAGATTGTTTGACCACCATTTCAGATCATGAAGAGCTCTTAAGGGGATAGAAAACATTTCTTTTGGCGCATTTTCTAGCAGGACTTTGCTGGACTATGAAGCCGATCCAAAGGTATTACGAATCCAACGAAATTTAAGTTTCCAAGAATTGATTTCGCTTGTTGCCAATTCAAAACACCCGACTGAATTAACCTTTGTAGGTTTTTTCTTATAGAATCTATTTTCTTTTGAGGAACATATTGTTACGGCTAGCCTATACAACCATCCGAACGTTTTTGTGCTACCCTATAAAACTAGCCGCCGCCGTGCCGCTCGTTTCCCTGTCTGTATGACTCATCGCCCGGCCGGTCGCGAAGTTTCAGGATCGCTGGAATTGTCTCGATGGCCTCGTCGAGATCATATAGAGTGGCGTCGGAATACTTCCCGAAATAACGTGAGTGAGACTTCCCTGTGGCTTGGAATTATTAATGAGCTTCCTTCTTTTACTAGGCATCCCCGCTAGATATGCGTCACTAAATGGTGGCTGAATATTCTGTTTTCTTTGTTTTTGAATATCTCTTGTGATTATCGGCACCCATTCCTCCGGTGTTTGTCTATGCCATGATTCTGATCCCCATATAACATTGGGTAATATCTCTGTTTCTTCAACTCTAATTGGAAGTGTCGTCAATAGGGGTTCAACATTTGTAGGACTGGCAACATAATCTACTTCCATTGACTCATCGCTATTTTGTCTAACTATTTCACAATTTTGTTCCTCTTGCATGCTTTCCATCAATGGATCTTGGTGTACACTTCGAACTACATATTGCTCAATTTCGGATAACCCGACGTCTAAGTTCCGGAAGATAGTTCTTAAAGCTGCTCTACTGCTGGTTATTGTCCAATGATGAATGTCATCAGGCACCTCGTTAGGCACGTTAGAATAATTGAATATTGTAGAGAACATAACTTGTTCACAAACAGCTTCCACTCCTTGTTGACCATTCGCACTACAATGTATAGCTAGTGCAAGAAGTTCTCTTGTAGCTCTCCAGATTGTTGTAAGCAAATTTGAAGGATTTGGTGCATTACTACCTGCGGTTCTGGATCCACCATTAATAGCCAAACGGATAATATCTGGTACTCTTTGCCTAAAGAAACCTTCGATAGTTCTAACCATGTCAATATTGTCTCTGGGTGGTATAGATTCCAACGCATTGACGATTGGCCTAAAATCCTCCATTATTCTTTCTGCGGCTCTGGCAATACCAGCATCTGTAATATCGTTTTGGCAAACTTCTGTAAGAAAAAATCCTTGGATGGTGTCAATTTGCCTTTGTAATGGAGCCATGTTTCCAGTACTTATCAATAAGAGGTCATTAATCCTTAAATTCCTTAACATCAACATGATAAGGTCAATGATGAGGCTTTCACCCTGTACATAAGGTTCAGGATGGAAAGACTGTACATATACGTCAAGAGTCGGACCATTTCCAAGTAAATCCGGAAGATTTTGTTGCATTAATCTGCTGATAAAACCAATAATATCCTGTTGAGATCTAGGCTGCGATGCATTTTGATTTAACGGGCTCTGCCCATCTGGTGCTCCTCTTGCAGAAGATTGAGCCGCTGTAACGTGCTGACGAATAGCGTTTCTCACAGCATCGGTCATCATATGTGCTTCTGATTGACTCTCAAACATGGTATATTCTGGGAGACGCGATGGGAGTCTTCCTTGGGGTGCAGATGGAGGAGGTGGCTCGTCAAACGTACCTGTTTGTCTCGCCTCTGAAGGTTCTTGGCGATTTTGCGGTGGTCCCATTGGAACAATCCTTTGAGGTTGCGTGTTAGTCACGTGATGTGAATAACAGTGCAAAAATGGATCAAATCCTCCTTGAACAGCTTGTTGAGTCATATGTACATGGGGACGGGGAGTCGACCGAGTATGAGTTGCCGTAGTCGGATTGGTTTGAGTAGATCGAGCCTGAGATTGCTGCGATTGTCCTTGTGCATTTCCAGGTTGATTTGGTTGGGTACCATTTTCTGACCTCTGGTTCTGAGCCTGAGTGATGGTATCTCCCAATTGGGAACCCACAAGTTGCATTATCGATTGAATAAAGTTCCCACTACGCAGAGCTTCAGGGTTAACTTCCATAAAGAACTCCAAATTGCCGTTATTTTGCTCAAAGTGTCCAGTTGGTGGCGCTTGACTTTGGTTTTGTACCCCCTCGTTTGGCGCCTGCTGAGGATTTTCTGCAGCGGTTGGTGCAGATGGTGGTACCGGCGACGCATTCTGTGTGGTAGAGGTAGCATTGCCAGATGTATTATTATTATTATTCGTAGGTCGTGGTCTAGAAACATTAGGACGTAACGTGCGGATTTCCATCGGGGTAGTGAGGACTCGCATTGAACCGCTTGGCGGAAAAGGTAGACCGACAAATCCCGGTGGTATGTAAAACCCAGAACCATCTGATGGCGGAGGAACTTGTCCACCCGCAGCTGTGCTTGTTGAAGTGTTAGTTGCATGAACATTCGCCGTTGTGTTTGCACTTGTAGAATTTGTAGTTGTTCCAGTAGAAGCAATAGTAGTCGTAGTGGTAGCATTTGGAATCACCCAAGGCCTATCAGCTGACATATTAATTTGCGCCTCGACTTGAATAGGTATCCCGGCTTGCACCATAGCAGGAGGCTGAATTAAGATCGGACGACACAATAAAAGTCTCGGAGGAGGCTGGTAGACATTTATGATTATGTCACTTAAACTATGGTATGCGTGACCTAAGAAATGCAATACTTGCGACACTCTATTCAGCATCTGACGGGATTCTTGAAGATCCTCTGGTGCAACTTGAGGATCATCTTGCATAAAAGTTTGATATCTGGCTAAGAATGGGGCAAATCTAAACTGAAGCTGATTTAAAGTTGTTAAGAGTGCGGCCATTTGGGTTCCTCGACACCTCTGTCCTGATTGGCGTGCGTTATCATTAGGAGTTTCTCCATTTGCATCAGCGTTCAAGTTTTCAGTTGATGGGGATCCGGTAGTAAATTCTTCAGAAGTAGAACTGCTTGATTGCTGACCGTTAGAAGCTTCCGCCGTAACAGAACTTGGGCTTGAACCTACTGCTGGGAAAATTGAATTCTGAACTGCATTAAGAATCGCATTCCCGTCGATTGGTTGATCTCCATTTGAAGGAACTATCACTCTGGCTTCAATTACAGGCGTCATTTCCTCTTCAGCAGGCTCTTCAGGCTGAGGAGATGGATCGTTGACTCCAGCTGGATTTTCAAGCTGACGGATGATATTTTCCGCATTACGAAGCATCCTTCTTGCAACATTAAGTCGGCTGGAACTCAAATTATGTGTAGCCCTTGGCGGAATCATTTGCTGATGAGCCGGCATTACACCCTGAGGAAATGTCATTGAACCCATGCCCATATATACTGTATTTCCGAACCGGTCAAAGCCCCGGAAACCTCCACGTGATCTGTTAAGATCTGGCGGAGGAGTAAGAGATCTAACATTTGGTGTCAGAAGTGGGATTGTGAAGAGACCGGACTTGCGAAGTATTTTTCGAGGAAAGAAGAGGCACAAGTACGTCAACGAGACCGTTTGATTGGTGGATTCTGGTAAAAGTTTATAACATCCTATGGTCAATACGAGGCAACAAACGGCAGGACTGGATATTTCAAAAGAGACTGTCAAGTACAAAGATTCCGGGATCCACTAGAAGATAGGCCACATAACCGAAATGTTTCAAATCAGTGCTATATATGTGGCAACATTGGGCATTTTAAGAGAGACTGCCGAGTGCAACTACGACCTACAGCTCCATCCAGAGAAAACAGCAGTTCAAAGCCAGGAAAGTCAGGAAGAGTTGAAACAATATAACTTTAAGACCAAGCACAGGGAAGGAAGATGGCATAGTAATACAGATGCTTTATCCAGAAGGTCATGTGAGGATAATTATAAACATCGCCGAAGAATTGACCAACGAGAAGGAATCACTCCCATTAGGCGAATCAAGTTTAAGGTTGATCAGCAGTGGACCACAGAGCAACTAAAGAAAGACCAGCTTGAGGATAATGAAATAGCACTACTACTAAAAGCTAAGGAAGAACATCAACCAAGACCAAGCTGGAGAGAAATTTCAACTAAGGGATCTACTTTTAAATCTCTGTGGGCTCAGTGGGACTCCCTGGTAGTTGAAAATGGACTCCTTAAACGAGCCTGGGAAAGCGCCGATGGCAAAGTAGTGAAGACGCAGTTAGTGGTACCAAGGAAGAGAGTACCGGAAGTTCTGGACGAAGTACATAATAGGAAGTTTGGTGCTTATCTCGGAGTTAACGGAATGATTGACAAGATCCGCGACAGATTTTACTGGGTCAACTACTGCCAGGATGTGAAATCATGGTGCCAGCAGTGTTCAACCTGTGCCTCAAGTCAAGGATCCCAGACAAGATCCAGTGGGAAGATGAAACAGAATGATGTGGGACTACCGTTTGAACGTCTCGCCAATGACCGAATGAAGGCTCGACATGATCTCCAAGCTAAGTCTAGGGGATTTCGGATGAACGATAAAGTCTGGTTATATAACCCGCAAAGGAAGACAAGAAGATCTCCCAAGCTATCACCAGTATGGGAAGGACCCTATACGGTCATCAAAAGAATTAATGACGTTGTGTATAGAATTCAGCGTAGCCCCAGAAGCAAACTGAAAGTTGTCCACCTCGACAGGTTGAAAGCATATCACGGACATGAAGTAGCTGATCGGGACGATCAGAATTAAGAGGGAGGCAATGTTACGGCTAGCCTATACAACCATCCGAACGTTTTTGTGCTACCCTATAAAACTAGCCGCCGCCGTGCCGCTCGTTTCCCTGTCTGTATGACTCATCGCCCGGCCGGTCGCGAAGTTTCAGGATCGCTGGAATTGTCTCGATGGCCTCGTCGAGATCATATAGAGTGGCGTCGGAATACTTCCCGAATATTCGTGATAGATTTAAGATTATATATAAGCAGACCTAAGGCGAATGTTAGTCAGTCGGTTAGTTAGTTCAGTTCAGTTAATCATTGAGTGTTGAATAGATATTAGTGGTAGAGTTAAGAGTAGTATAGAGTGTTAAATTGTATACAGTGGTAGTGAATAAAGAGAGTATTAGTTGAAAATAAGCAAAGTTGTAATTCTGTTAAGAACCCACGGGAAAAACGTAACAATATTTCCAAATAAATCATCAAACAGACATTAAAAATTATACAAAACAATCAAATGTATATAAACAAAAGACAGCCGGTAAAACAATCACAAATATGTCGACAAAATGTCAGATGAGTCAATAATATAAAAGTATCACATCAAATATCAGAGTAAAATATATAAATCTAAAGTTAAAATGCTACAATTACAATAAACATTTCCAGGCAAAGTTATCCTGAAAGAATTCGCTCACGTCTTAAAAAGGTCGCACAATCAACAATGACTTCAACCTCCTTCTAAACACGGTTTTATCCCGAATTTGTCTGAGATCAAGTGGCAAATGATTAAAAATGTTTTTGCTGTTATAAATGATAGAATTTTTCGATTGGGTGGAATTTGGAATATGCTGGGAAATACGTGAAAATACTATGGATAAGACGCATATTATAAATAAAGTTGGAGTTGGTGTGAATATTGTCTTCGAATTTCTTATGCATCAAACAAGCCGACTCGAAAATGAAAATACAAGTTCGATGCCTTAAAAATAGCGGCCTGCAGGATTCCCTCACATTTGGCTTACACATATATTTTACGGCTTTTTTCTGTAAAACGAATATGAAGTTAAAGAGCTGTTTACAGCAAACTCCCCAGAAGCATATACCGTGCCTCAAATAAGACTCAATCAATGCAAAGTAAGCATTCCTTGCTATGCAACCGTCCAGCTGATTACTAATAACTCTCATTGCATAGCAGTTTTCAGTTCCTCGTGACTTTGACTCGCTAGAAGAAAATCGTCGAGATAAACAATTACCCTTATAGATCTGATTCTTAACTGACTTGCTAACCAGTTGATCATTCTGGAAAAAGCCAGAGGAGCTGTTGAAAGCCCGAATGGAAGGCATGTCAAGTAGAAAATTTGTTTTTGGATTGAGACTGCAAAAAAAACGTTGGTGGGCTTCTTTTACAGGAATGTGGAAATATGCTTGTGATAAGTCCAACTTCATCATGTAATCTTGATTTTGTAAAAACTCTGGAACCTTGTGATGGTTTGTCAAGCCTAACTTTTCTGGATGTAGAAATTGGTTTGGTCGCCGCGCGAGTTGACCGGTCCTCCCGTTGGACATAATATTTTAATTGGCCGGCTTCCTAGTTTTCTGGATTCATACTGTCAAAATCGACGTGAAACCCGGTTTTGACTTTTGGAAGACTTGTCTTGCCTTATAGAAGCATAGAAAGCACTCGGAATATTCTTTGAAAGTCTCTGTCTATCCTTATTGTAGTGAGGCTTCTGGGGCTTTTTTCACTGATTTACGAGGGTATTTGTGTGCCCTGTTATCTTGCCTGGCAAAAGGATATTTCCTCTTAAGAGGCCTTAAGTTAAACCCTTGCGTGTTGAATAATTCTTCTACTTTAGAATCATCAAAGAGCGCGGACTCTGAAGGAGGAATGTTATTTAATGCTAAAACAGCATAAGAAGACTCTGGAGAAAGAAGTTTTCTTCTCAGTTCTATTGCCCCAGCTCTTTTCCCACAAACATACTGCAGCCAATCATCGAAGCATTGTCTAAAAAACAGAATCTTTTCCAGCTAACTCCGTAGTTATTGCATTAGCTGCATCAGGACAGGCTTCTAAAATTCTATTTAAAGTTGTTTGAAAAAGCAGATTTTTGTAGCAATAGACCATGACTCTCTGTCTTCTTCTGAAAAATCCGAATGCGGATTTGAGGGCGACAAATGTTTTATTTAACTGTGGGTTTAGAGATCATAAGCTGAACACTAGTGAAGCATGTTATTTCTTCAGAACATCGGCATATCACGATGATTCCCCCAATCTTTGACAAGATATACCTTGCGATTTAATGTCGGCGTTCGGTTTGGGAACAGTCGGTGTTTGCGCTTTAGTTCTAGGCGTGAAATCAAAAGAAGATTGATCTCGCGGAGTAACGAAATCAGAAGCTCTCCACGAAGCTGTATTACTCTCAGAATCATCCATGTCCTCTTCCTCTCCCTCTTCCTCCATTTCTTCATCCCCATCGATTGAACTCATATATTTTACTCCTTTTTCTTCTTCCACCCTTTCATTCAGTCTACCCAAAATTTCCTGCAGTAAAGATCTAGTGGCTCTAGCTTCCTCCTCAAGAGCTGCTATACGAACGTCTTTTCTCGCACCTTTGCGTGAAGAAGAGAGTTGGCTACATTTTTCTGATGCAGATTCAGACGTGTTGCCAAGAAGCCCTGATGCTTCTTTTCTAGTCATATGAACAGAGTTTAAATCCTTGACTGATTGTGAGATTAGCTCACAATATAATGCAGAACCTCTTAAATGGAGGGCCAAAGACCTCCGAAAAAAGGGCCAAGTAAATATTTTAACTTTCATGTCTCTGTATGGTCTCTCTTTTAACGAACTAGCTTCTGGATCAAAAGCCCTAACAATTTCAATTGCTGGTAGACAAAAACGCAACTTATTTAGAGTGGCCGGATCTAGATCGTGGTCATGATCTTCACGTGCCTTCCAGGTTTCCCATCCTTCAGGCAGATACTTTGTTGCTGCAATCTTTATTCTTCCAAAAATTTCATTCTCTGAAGGCTCGCCGTATAATTCTCCAAGACTTGAATGTGGATGAGGTTGCCATCTGAAAAGAATATCCGAAAATTGGTCCTCGTATAGTTACTCTAAAGAAAGTACTGTATGACAAATTAGGTGGTAAACCGTAATTCAGTCGTATTAATGAATCACTAAAATGATCTATAGAGGCTCGTTTATACTGCAAAGGTTCCTTTCTGAATAAGCAGCAAGGGTTCATTTGATAAACTGCAGAGGCTCATTGCTTAAGCTGTTAACGCTCATCTTTTGAGCTTCAAAACCTCATTTATTGAGCCACAGAGGCTCATTTCCTGATCCGCAAAGACTCATTTTTCGAGCGACAAAGGCTCATTTTTTGACCCGTCAAGGTTCGATTTCTTGTGCTACATTGGGTAAGTGTTTCGCCCTGGCGACCAGTTTAGCAAACCTTGATTCTGACGACAAACAATGGTTATTCGTCTATACTATAATAACTGAGTAGGAATGCTCTAGTCAATATTGAACTATTAGTGGGTATTGTTGGGGAAACACCCCAACATGTGTATAAACTATCGTTTTTCACCGTGTATTTTGGTGATAACACCCTGTATGTATGAATTCACCGTGTATGAATGAGCCATAATTAAACTCAAAATAGATTTATTTCACTCCAAGTAAACAGAAATTTGTGCATTTAAATCAGCATATTTCAGTTCTTTATTACGATACCTCAGTCCGAACCTGCTTTTGTTGGTATAGAGTCCGTCATATGCACAAATTCTCATAAAGCGAAATGACCTAACAACTTTTCACTCGTAAAGGAAATCGTTCTTAATCCTCTTCAATTTAATATATCCTTGTGTCAGTCAGTGTTGTGTAAAAACCACATGTCAAAGAAAGGAAGAAGATGCTTTCACCCTCTCAAAAGAAACCCACGCTTACTTTCCCGCGAATACCCACTCTCAGCCGACTTTTAGTTTGGCGCCAGGCGGCCAGCGAGAAGAAGAAATAAGAAATTAGTATTATTAGTGCCTTGCTAACACTCCAGCGAACTAGATCGGTCTCGTCACCGCTCTCTAGCCAGTGTAGTTTTGACGTTCACTCGAGTAAGAGCGAAAGTTCTCGTTCTCGTTTTCGCGCCAAAAGGTCACACCCTTTAAGCAATTTCTCCATTTGTATGTACAAATATTAGAGAATATTTAGTGTACCTCTGTTATCTTTGTCCACGATGGATAAATACTTCTTTTGAGCAGTTTAGCCGAATTCCTCAAAGCAAGAAACGACGGCGACGTAGCTTCTGTTTTCCCTTGTAATTAAAAAAAATTAGTAAAATGGCGCCTGCCAACTGGCAGTAAATGCAAGCCATTCCAATCCCAGCAAAGCAAATACATGAATCCAATGTGTGAAGTGTAATAGGCTACCCCTGGGTACGATAACAGGAGAGAATATCAAGGTATTTTGTAGAGTGAAAGGAAAGTTGGAAATTTAAAGACAAACTTTTCATTTTGAAATTAACAAATCAAGACTTTTTTGTAGCTACTTAGTAATAAGTGACTTGTTGTATTTCTAGATTTATGAGAGTGAATGAGTGAATGCAGGATAGTAGTATTTAGAAATTGTACATGTTTTTTATATCAATTGCAAATGCATAATTGCATTATTAAAGTACATTAGCATACCTACTTGGTTTCAATTCACATAATCTATGTGTAAAACCTCCACCCCCCCTATTTTAATATAGCCCACTAAATTTCATGCAGTTAATTATAAAGTTACGACTTTGTGGTCAGAATAAATTAAAAAATTAAGTTGTTTGTACCGACCATAAATTTGGTCTACTATCGAGCCGGATAGTTTCATAAATAATTATTTGCTCTCATTCGGCCAGGTATATCTAGCTGAAGTAACGTAGGGATACACATTGAATCTGTGAACATTACTACTTAACCTTTTAGTTTTGGCATGCAATAAATCTATAATAAAAGAGATCTTTAAAATAGGATTTGCTTATAAATTGAATAACAAATTATTAGTTTTCTTTCATTATTAACCTATCTCAGTATCACTCTCCATAGAACAAAACTTAACACAATAGCTATCACTAGTAATACGCTGTAGCATCGATCTAATGCGCGATAACCAAGCACCCCGTTACAATCGATAACCAAAGCGTACTGAATAATAACAGTTTAATTGAGAGTTTAATGGAAGCTTTTTAAAAGGAACTCGCCTACCCTACAAAATGCTTCATATAGGAGCATATATTGGAATTTAAAGTTAAATAGCTTCTTGCTCAAAGGTATAACAGAATTAATTTTTTGGTAACTAAACAATTTTTCTCTTGTATCGTATGCAATTTGCATTAGGGCTAGCACTGTAACACATAAAGATCTTTCTACATCTAGGTGCAACTACATTACAATTTATTGATAATTTAATGAACCTTATATTTAGAAATAAATTAGGTATGGTGCAGACGGATTGTAAAATGTTTTGTGGTGAATATATGCAAATAAATAACCCATTTTAAAACAGGTTAGTGGGAAGAGATGCAGAGAAGACGAGCACTACATACAGCTGATAATGGACGCGAACGCGCAAAGTCACAAAATGATCATCATGGACGCCAGACCGACAGCGAACGCTATAGCGAACAAAGCTAAAGGTGGAGGGTAGGTGATCTGACACTTTCTGAATATCGCATGGCATATTGTTTTACGTATTTCAATTGTGTTTAGCTACGAATCCGAAGACGCTTACCAGCACGCGGAGCTCGTATTCTTGGACATCCATAATATCCACGTGATGAGGGAGTCGCTGAGGAAACTGAAAGAATTATGCTATCCGAACATAGACGAAACGAAATGGTTGAGCGGAGTGGAATCTACTTATTGGCTGAAACATATTAAGTGTATTTTGGCGGGCGCGGTCAGAATTGTTGACAAGGTAAAAAAATAATAGCAAGTGTATAACGTTTTGACAAACCATTTCGATGAATGTAAATATAATACGGGTTTCAAATCATCCTGTAGCTCACGTTCCGAAGCTGTATATGCATTTCAGTTGCCATGAATGTTAGTTGTACTTAGACATTCAATCACTGCCAAACGTAATATTACTCTCTTCGCAAATAGCTATAACAAATGCATTGTTTAAGAAGTGAATGAAAAATGTTGTCCTTTTTTATTTTGTAAACACTGTGATAGTATTATTTTGAATGATCGGCAAGTACGAGGAGTTCAGAAGAAATAAGCTCGTTAGCGTCGTTAGCGAAAAATTCAAATAACCGTGGTCCACAATGGGAGTCAACTCATTTGCGAGTCTGCCACTAATACATGATAAATGTTTGTTTAATAAAATTGGTGATAAAAGGTAGTTTTGGGAATAATAATTTTACGAAGCTTGCACCAATATTTATTTAATTAACTCTTTACGCAGGGAAATTATAAATTGTACTTTTAAACTGTCAATAGTAAACAATTACGATTGTTCAAGGAGGTGGTACATTATTAAGATGAGGCGAGAAATACTACTTATGGTTATTTAGAACGGAAAACATTATTACTGGGTTGCTATTTTCAGGTCGAAAACCACAAAACTTCCGTCCTGGTTCACTGTTCGGACGGGTGGGACAGAACCGCTCAACTGACCGCCCTTTCGATGCTGATGTTGGATCCGTACTATCGCACGATCAAAGGATTCGAGGTGTTGATTGAAAAAGAATGGCTTTCGTTTGGGCATAAGTTTCAACAGGTAATATATTTCTTTGAATTTTAAAATCTAATTAATTTTATAGAAAAACAGGTATAAAACGTAGAACGCAAGATTTTGAAGGCGAAGTAAATAAGGTCCATGAAAAATATTGTAACGATATATTTAGTTGGGCGCTAATTTGTAGCGAAAGTTAAGTTATTTAATTAAGTATGGAATTGTGCGTCATTTTGTAATGAAATACTAGTTGTTCAAATGCATGAGACTCGGTTTTATTTTTTCAGGGGTAGGTCGTCTCGTTTATGAGCTGAAATTTGTTTGGGTGCCAGAGTTCCTAGAGACAATGCGAACTGAATATGAATACTTAAATATAAATATCTATAAAGATAAAAATATCAAAAATTTGCTCTTATAATTCGCAATGTCTCACAGACCTCTATCCTGCGATAAATTAAAGAAATAAATTAAAAACAATACAATTGTTGATGAAATTATTGACTTAATTAAAATCAATGTGAAATATTAAAAAAGGAATAAAGCGTTATAATTATTGGTCTTTACAATATGTTTATCTTCTGACTGACTGATACTTAGCTTCGTCCAATTATTCTGTAACCATGCGATCGTATTAGAACCTCTACTGGAACCGCTTCTGCCTGTTCCCAAGTTAGTATCGGTTGGGGTTTATCGAGGACTTATTGGTTCACGAAGTATTGACTCCCCTCGACTCGTTTGTTACAGCGACGTGTTTCCTTGATCAGTCTGCGGATTTATAACATGAAAGGAGAAATAAACTAATCTTAGACCAATGTGTGCTGCTAATTAAATAATATTCAGGGAAATATCATGTGAACAACACATGAGCAAGCAATCAACAAATTGAAAATTTTCTGGTTATAGCAGATATAATCAGAAACTTGATTTACAATGTTAAGTTGAGTAAAAATGATCAATAACTGCTATTACTCAAGATATCTTTTTCTTTACTTTAAACTATGGAATTCAAAAGAAAATAATGGACTAACGTTCCAATTCAGTAACTCTCGGTAAATCTAAATAAAAGATAAGTTGAATTTGATAATAAATAGAAAAATAGAGGTACAACCTTTAATAACGAGTCTTATAACTCAAAATAAGTAATTGCTATTACTTTTATTTTGGCCCTTGGCACATAAACGAAAATTGAGCGCAATTGCGCCTCAATTTAAAGTAATCACTATCTCGCATCGAGTTAGAAATTTAGATAAAAGATAAAAAAAACAGATAAATTTACACATGTGAGATTAACCTCTCATAAATGCAAATCAGTGTCGGTACATCAGTGTTGAGACCAGACATGGCAAGTGCTAATAATTATATGCTTTATGTAACAAATAAATTGAAAATTTAATTAAATGAGCCTGAAAAGAAAAAATATTAAAACCAGCAATATTATGGGAGAAAACTCGAAGAAATTCTACAGAAAATTCAATTTACTACCTTTGCAGGAATATATAGAATTTGCTCCGAGAATTAACCCAAATAATACTGTTCAATTTGAATGAAACTACGTAAAAATTGTGCGTGACCACTGAACGATAAAATAATTAGGTTTTCCTTAAATTTGGACTAAGCCTCTTTCAAATTACATTAATTTGATTAATGAGAGACGCAAATATTCACCAATAAATCGGTAATATTACCCAAACGGTCACGACAATAATTAAAAATTATTGAAGATGTGAGCTAATTAAAGTTAAATATAAAAATTCTAAATTTGTGCTTTAGTCCAATAAGACTAAGCGAATCATAAACAAATATTAATTATATATTTAAAAATAAAAGAATTAGTTAAATATACTGCAAGATGAATTAAATATTTCAAGATTAAAAATTAGGACTTACCCGTCAAACGTCTCAGCACAAGATAAACGATCTCGCTTTCAAAATTCAAGATGCTGAACAAAATATGCTTGCGGATGTATTATTGGCTAATTTATAACATGTGATTACCACTATAACCCAATATTAAATATAGTAATCTATAGTAAATTAAATTCATGAATTGTAGGTATAAAATAGCGTACTGGGCTCCTAAGATATCCAACCATACGAAATAAACCCATTCGTGAATAGATATCACTGGCAACTTAAATCCTAAATATCGAAAATCATTCGTAATTGAACTGACATTTTAGTGTAGCGGAATAACCTTATATTCCGTTACAATATATGTCAAATGTTAGGGAACAAAAAGTACGCACTTCGGAGATGAACAATGAAAATAACGAGATACTAAGGTTCAGAGATAGAAACGGTTATTGACTTCAAGTCAAGTCCGTGGCCTGGATCCAAGAACTAATAACCCTTAACAGTAATATGAAAGTTACCATAGACTTAGAGGTTTGTGAAAGTTACTATTGATTCGTTGGAAAGGGATAACGTTACGTATTTTAATTTACTAGAAATTGATGAGACGAAATCCATTAGAATCAATCAAAGGAATGATTGAGCAGATCCAATTTCACTTATCTAGTCTAGAAGAAGTAAATTCGGTACCTCTCCGCCCCGGTCTAATTTTGGAATGTCATTTTCATATGAGTGAATGTTTTTCTATTTGTTTTAATTGAGCGATTACAACACACTTTTATCGATGATATCGAAACAGAATTTTTGCACTCAACGCGCGTTTCGCTAACAATGTTAGCATCATCAGGAGATGATTAAAACTATATTTATAATCTACCCATTGAGTGTAACTGAAAGGATTCACAGAATGGGTTCGTTTTGATTCTGCTTGTTAAGCAGGTAGTTAACAAAAACACAGTTAGGTTTAGTTTTAATCATCTCCTAATGATGTTAACATGGTTAGCAAAACGCGCCGAGTGCAAAAACTCTGTTTCGATATTATGATGAATAATGTGTTGTAGGGTATTTTGCTGAAAATTCCACATCCCAACTTAAGGAAAGTTCATATCTTATAGTTACAGTATATGTGTCCAATGTGATTTCTTATGACGGTTTTTTGTGTTCAATTCCTTTAACCTTCCGGATAAGGGATTCCTGTTGCCAACTAGAGTCATGTAGAAGAGACGATTGCAAATCAAAAAAGTCACTCGAAAAAACCAGTTTTTCTTTAAAAAAAAAAACAAAGTTTTACACAAAAATCATACATAAAGCCAACTGAGTACTAAAGAAATATTCTTATTTGTAATTTCTAAAATTCCAAAATTTTGAAATTTCGGTTGAAGATAAACTTTTGAAAACAAACAAAAAACAAATGAACATTGCTTCCGGTTTGGGAAGTGAGCATGTGGCAAGAGTTTCAAACACAACCCTGTATATATTTTTACATATTTGAATGAAGCTTGAAATTCTCTTTTCAATAATGTATCACAACTTGTATTTTTTTTTCAAAATGGCGGCGTAGAGAATTTTTATTCCAAATTTAATATGGCGACATTTTGACATCACTAATGGATTTTTGTCGAACTGTTTGTTGATATGGGAGACAAAATAGGTGTTCTTGCAGATTTATCTCACTGTTGGAATATCTAGATAATTGTTGTAAAATTGTAGCATTTTTAGTTTTTCCTTCAAATGTCAAAATGTATTTCAGTGTTTTTCGAAATTTTGAATAGAACCGTTGGCTGAGAATAGCCAGTCAACGATAGAACCCTCTAACATATTTTTACACATTTGGATTGAGCCCAAAATTCTCTTTTCAACGATGTATCACAAGTTGCCATTCTTTTTAAAGATGGCGTAGTTCAATATGGCGTTTGGACATTCTCCAAAGAATTTTTTGTCATAATACTTGCTAATATAAGAGACATCATGTGTAATTTCTTGCAGATTTTTCAAACAGTTGACAATGCAAAATAATTGAGGACTTTGATGCAAAAAAACAAACCTTTTTTTGTGTATTTTTTACAGAGTCACCACAACGCAAAAACACAACGAAAAGCAAAACCCTTGTCAAATCGGAGCATTATTTAACCGTCAATATCGGTAACTTTTTTGCACCAGACGATAGGTTATACCTTGTAGAAGTTTATGGAACTTATAACTCAAGTTTGAAAAAATAGTGACTCATCCCCTGCAGGATAATTTAATTTTTCTCTCATATTAGCGGATATTATGACAAAAGATCTTTAGGTAATGTCCAGACACTGCGTCGCGCCGCCATATTAAATTTTGCCCTTTACAACGCCATCTTTAAAAAAAAAGCCCACTTGTGATACTTCGTTTAAAAGGAAATTTCGAACTCTATCCAAAAGGGTAAAAATATGTACAGGATTCTATTCGAAATTTCTAAAAAAATTGACATACACTTTGACATTTTAAGATTTTCAAGGAAACACTAAAAATGCTTCAATTTTATAACAATTATCTAGAATTTCGAACAATGAGTAAAATCTGCAATAAAACTTATCTTGTTTCCTATATCAACGGACAATTTGAGAAAAAATCTATTTGAGATGCCAAAATGCCGCCATATTGAATTTTCCATAGATGCCCTCTGTGCCGCCATTTTGAAAAGAAATGACAACTTGTGATATATCGTTAAAAAGAGAATTTCAAGCTCTATTCAAATATGTAAAACTGTATACAGGATTGTGTTTGAAATTCTGCTTTTTAGTGGAAAATCTGAATTTTCATAAACTATATTGTCACGAACTGTATTTTTTTCGCCTTATTTAGCGTGCAGGAGAGTAGCCCAGGTTTGGGATCGCACTACGTCAAGTTGAGAAGAGATAATAAAGGAGATACATTGGTAAAAACAATAACAAGTTTATTTACAAACAAACTTAACAACAGTTAGACTGTATATTAATAAAGCCGTGTTTAAGTTTATAGATGAATTAAGAGTTTATACATACCCAATTAATATTAAATGCATGTCTTCTCGAAGGAGGCGATTTTTTTCTAGAAAGCGTCGTCACTATTTTATTAATAAAGTTTATGTGTGCGGAGTTTTCTTTTATTTATGTATTCGTTTTGATATTATTTATATGGTAAGTTTTTTAGAGTTTTCAGATTTAAGTTTGTCACAGATTTGTAAGGCACTTTCACTGCTTTTTAAAAGTCCCCAAAAATCCCTTTACTGGAAATTTTGATGCTTGATTCGTAGATTCGACTCTCTCTACTTTTTAGAATCCCCCGAGTGTCGTATACCTGTGCATACGTACATGCAGGTTAGGTAAGGACCTGATCCAGGTGTTCACAGATATGGGGGTTGTAGGATAGAACAACTAGAAGTGTACGCTCCTGTGTGCTGTACCCAGCTAGATTGAGCCGAGTTGAAAGACCCGGAAGCCCTGATGAATTTGGCGTTTGCCTGCGTATTTATATGTTACAAAATGCTGATGGCTGCATCATTAAGGATTAAAATAGGTCCCGTCGACCGCTCAAGTTGTTTATAATTAACAGTTAATGTTTATATAACATTTGTCAATTCAAGTTCAAACTTAGGACAGGGTGATATTTTATTAGTAGGTTTATGTTTTTTAGTAGTTCACAATATCTTCAACCAAAATTTTAAATTTCTCCTTAAAAACAACATTTGAATGGTGCCTTGTTAAACGATTTCATTGACACCCGGTATATTAAAATGATATCGTACACAAATGATGAAACATTTTAACTTGTCAACGATAAATTTGTTTCTTAGAGTAAATGTCGCTATGCCAGATGTTATACCTTTCTTGTACTGAAGTTTTACTATGAAAGGCTGTTGCTTATATATCTGTACTATTTTTCAAAGAACTTTCGACAACGAGGCAAGAGGTCTTCCCAATCAACACTATTTTCGGTATAAAAATCTGGCGATAAACCTTCCGGGGTATAGCTATGCTTTCTGCACTGCCTAAGATTTTGTCGTCTATCTTAACTGACGAAATATTTGACACCTATAAGGACCATTTACGGAGAATCAATACGGCTTCTTTATGATTTAAGGGTCGTTCAACTACCTCCAACCTGACAGTTTATAAGAATTTCTTGGCTTCATCTCCCTTGACGTCATATGTATAAATGTATCGAAGGCCTTAGACAGTATATGTTACATGCTACTAATTAAAAAATTGCAGAGAAAAAGAGTGGAGTACAAGTACCTTGCCTATCTTGCGGATGACCTGAATCATCAGGTTGGTGGAGTAGTATCGAGGTGCTTTCAGGGCTGCCCCAAGAGGTCCCACATTGGTTCAGTGTTGTTTTTATTATTTAGTAACAATGTTACGCTTTGTTTTAAAGTGTCTGACTGTTTGTTGTACGTAGACGATCTGAAATTCTATAGTGCGTTGATGTCATTTAGTCGGATCTCGATCGATTGATTCTCCGCGGTTTAAATGTGGATAAATTATCACATAAAGAGAGTTCTTTTGGAGTCTGTACAATCTTTCAACGATCTTGATGTAGGTGCTTTTTTACAAAGACGATATTGAGTAAATAGTGGCGAAGAGTCTGAACTTCCTGGATTTTATTTATTAAGAGAAATACAGAGTTCAATATGTACTGCTCTCTTATTTGGCGTCCTTACTATCAGTTAGAAAATATTTTGATAATAAATAGCTGTTAAAAACATATATAAGTATTAGGGCGGATAGAAATGTAATTTTGAATTGCTCTAAATGTAACAATGCTTGTATTTACAAGGATCGGCCGGCTAAGGGAGAGCTATTTGGTGCCGCTTGTGATTGTTGTAAATTAATTTTGTGTAAAAAATGTGCAAGTATTAGTACATCAGAAGCTCAAACATTGGCTCTGATTGAAAGGAAATTAGTTTTTTATTGTTCTGAATGTAGGGATATCCTCAGAAATGACTGCAATGATGAAATATTAGAGAAGCTTCACTCAGATAACAAAAAATTGCAAGAACTTATAGCTCTCATGGAGGCAGATCATGAAGGAAATACAAAAATCTTGAGATGCCCATTCAGGAACTACAATCAGTGATTGTAGCGAAGGATGAGGCAGCTCAAAAAAATGAGGAGAAATACACTTAATTTTGAAGATGAAGTATTTCTAGTAGATCAAACAAATCAAGACAAATTAAAAGATCTAGAGGATAAAATTGTGAATTTGGAAATTGCAAGTTACACTTGAACAATTAAATATTAAGAAGAAAGAGAAAGATGAATTAATAATTAAAAATAATAAATATCAGACAGAAATAATGAAATTCAAAAGT
>MU184297.1:115425-137778 GCA_016904865.1 Pissodes strobi | reverse complement strand
TGCAATAAAAATAAGTGGGGCGTTCCATTTAAGATAACAAAATGACTTCGTGTAGCACAAAACTGGGAAATCTGGCAACAGTGCCGATATCATGGTTCAATTCCACATGCCCGGAAACCCCCAGGTACCGAATTTTGTAAATGTAGCATTATCGATTTTGGAGATATTTAAGCGTTCCGGTTCTTTTTACTAACCCTGTATATGCGCATCTATAGCTTCTAACTTCATCTCCTAGGTCCTCATTTTGCCCAAGTGTCCGACTTATGATCTTCCCTATTAGGTACTTATCTGCGACAGTTTGCTGCAACATTTCCTATACGACCTGTATATCATTTCGCTTTCTAGCTGTTCCTTTATTTTAATTCAATATTATAACTCTTTTACTCTCAATATTATCTCTTTTATTCTCCCATTTCTTATTTAATTAAATGCCTATGTGTTTTTCTGTAACCTTCCCAGTAGGGTACTATCGTTAAACACTTGCATTTAAAATTATAACTTTTCCCCTAGTTATACATCTCAATTTCTTCCTTTAATGCCTATGTGTTTTTTCAATGATTTTCCCAATAAGGTACTGTCGTTAACACTTGCATTTGGAATTATAACTTTCTTCTTTAGTTACTCGAATACCCATTAAAAAAAATTCTAACGTTCATGTTTCTTTTTCCATCTACGATTTTCCCAATTAGGTACTGTACTTATCGTGAACATTTGCGTTTTTCTTTATCTCCTGTACTATCATCCTCTACGCCACCTTCTTAGTTTCTTCGTTTTTGTGTGTATTTGCTTAGTTTTTGGTTACTTCTTAATTACTTAGTTACGTGTTCCTTCTTAGTTATTTTTTTTTTCTTTTTTTTTGGTTTTTTCCCTTGGTCCAGTTCGAAGTACTCCCTTAGTGTATTGTTTCTTTACAGTTTCTGGTTTCTTCTTATTTAAATTCCTTTCTTCTAGTTTCTGTTATCGTATGTACCTTAGATAATAGTTTTATATGACTTTCTATGATTGGCGATATCTCTATTATGCTTTTTATATATACTTTCTATGAAACTCTATTTCGTATATTTTGCTTTCCAACTATCTGGCTTGTGATTTTCCCCTGTTTGGTACTTATTCTGAGATAGTTTAGTTCAGCAATTGTTTATACCCCTTGTATATACTTATTTCTTAGTACATCCTTTATGTAGACGTAACCCCTTTCTTAAAAACTTCTTCTTTTTCTATTTGCTGGTTCCTCCGCCTAAGTGTTATTTTACCTATTAACTAAGGTATTTGTCAATGATACTACTTATGTTTTAAACTTGTAATTTCCCGCAACACTGTTGCGGAGTGAGATTGCGGAAGATCGGTAGAGCGAGATGGGGATAAGCATAGTGATTGCTATTGGCCCAGATTATTGGCACATGCATTTTTGTAAACAGTACAATTATTTATTTCCCAGGCCGCATGATTTGTGTTTATATTATTGCCATGATTACCATTATTGGAATGGATACAATTAGAACACATTAAAACCTGAGGTTACAGTTATTAACGGTATGATTTTGACCGCATCGCGGACAACATTGTTCCTTAGAACAATTAATTGCAGAGTGATTAAATTCATTACATTTAAAGCAGCGGTTTACCTGAACAGCATCATAGACAACACAGGGGTCGTACCCAACAAAAACATTTCCCACTCTTATAAGGCGGCCATACGTGTCACGATCAATCTGTAGTACAGCTTGGTAGCGATCTGCATTCTTTTTAGTTTTGCTCACTTTAACAAACTCGCAATAAGAACTATCAAGAAATATGTCCTTGTTTAACTGTTTTAAAATTAATAATAAGATTTTCATTATACGTATCGGTGAAACCAACAGTTCGTACCCGATGATTATTTCCCTTGAGTTCTCTTACTTTATAGGAGTCCGCTAGTTGTTGCTCAGCCAGTCTTTTAAATCTCCGGTTATCCTCAAAACTTCTGCAACCAATGAGCACGCCACCATTGTTTAACGTTTTTACCCTGGATAATTCAAAATTACTCTGTATGGGATCGATATTCTCAGTTACAGCTTTCCTTCTAACCATGTTAAACTGCGACTGGTCCCTAGGCGTGATAAGAACAGCAGGAAGTGTGTTGTTTTTAAGTGTTTTTGCATAGCTAACAGGAGGTTCATCGGTTTTTACATAATCTTGGTAAGATCAGATTTAAGACCCTCGAAAACAGTGGTAAGTGTTGACATAGCATCCTGAACTTGACTTTTGATAATATCGTTAAGAGTCTCTTTGTTAACCGAAATGTACTTTTTACGCAAGAGTTTCAAGACAAACAAACCGGAAATTTCATCCAACAAACTGGCAACGTCGATAGTTTTGTGTACGCAAGATATATGACTAGTACATTTGCACTCCGAACAATTTATTTTTTTGCGTGATGGTACCGATTCGCAGCAAAAAATGCAAGATGACATGGCGAGAGTTAAAAAGCAAACCACCAAATACTTCCTATTGAGGCTTTAAATCATCATTTCCGGAAGACACGGACGATCCAATGAACAGTGACCAACCAAACTACACGGCACAGAATTTTCATCAATTAATTTGCGCTTTAAACTAAACCACTAAAATACACTCAATTGTACTGTACTGTATATACACTACTACTTGTGATGAGCTGCGCGTTATTATTTCATAATCTAAAGACTATCATTAGTTTGAATTAAGGAGGGCTAGAGGGAAGAACTTTGATAAGGGCAAAGGGGAAGGAGATCAAACGCATTTTACATGGGAAAGCTCAACCAACCAGTTGAGGTTCAGTTAAGTTGAGCTTGAGCTATGCCTTTACTATCAAGAAATATGTCCTTGTTTAACTGTTTTAAAATTAATAATAAGATTTTCATTATACGTATCGGTGAAACCAACAGTTCGTACCCGATGATTATTTCCCTTGAGTTCTCTTACTTTATAGGAGTCCGCTAGTTGTTGCTCAGCCAGTCTTTTAAATCTCCGGTTATCCTCCTATCCAACGTAGATCTTTTTAAATTTGCTAGAATTGATTCTCTAAAAGTTTGCTAATGGCAATCAAAATTTATTTAATTAATTACGTTAGTTTAAATTTTATATTTAACATACACCTGAGCGGAATCGAAAAAATTATAAATATTTACATAGTAATGCACATCGCCCTGCAAACTGTTATTTGTAACCTCATGAGAAAAGCATTATAATAAAAAGAGTTAAAATTGCATTATATCGCAAAATTCTGAAAGTTTTAAAAATTGATAGAAATATTAAGGAGAGCATAAATATTGTCAAAGAGGAATTTGGGCGCTTCCCAGATGCTTGCTGCTGAGTGGGATTACTAGTGTGGATTAATAACGACTCGCTTAATTCGAAACAAACTTTACGTATATTGGTCTTCAGATACAGGAAGGAATGCACTTAGAATGACGACTATGTTTGAATACAATTTACTAGAATAGCGTAGAACGCATGACCATTCGATGAGGACTGACCGGACGTTTCAGTTATATTGGTATGCTTTAATTAGGTTTCACTTTTATCTATGGTTCACTTTACTTTTTACTTTAAGTTTTACGTTACTTTTACACTTTACTTTTACACTGACGAAACTTTAGGGGAGGTTTGATCTTGATTCCCAGAGAAGCGTTTGGCCTTAATTAAAAGGGAACTACTTAACCAGAAAGTCAAGATCGGGAGGTTGACCTTGGTTACCAGAAAAGCGTTTGGCCTTAATTAAAAGGGAACTACTTAACCAGATCATCAAGGTCGGGAGGTTTGATCCTGGTCACCAGAAAAGCATTTGGCCTTAATTAAAAGGGAACTACTTAACCAGATCATCAGGATCGGGAAGGTTTGAGCTTACAGGAGGAGCGTTTTGCCTTAATTAAAAGGGACCTACTCAACCAGATAAGTTGTCGTCTACTTGATTTGCCTGTTCTTTTATACTAAATTTTGTTGATATTTGACTGATTGTTTTTAAAACATGTTTAGATAATACTCGTAATATTTGATCCTTCAATGTCAAGTATCAAGTTCAAACATTAGACTGAGTGTGCTTTTGTTATTACGCTTTCTAGTTTACACATGCCCCCCTCCAACTAGCATTGGTCCCCAATGCAAAACATCTTTACGGTTAAAAAGTTCAAAAAGGAAAGATACTGCTCAATAAATAAAGACTTGATTGAAAAAAGAAGTAACTAAATTCGTTATCTTAGAGACGCTCAAAAACTCATTTTTGATGAGTATGTTCAAAAACTAGTGGAACCCCCTTAAATAATAACAACCAGCTGTCCTCAATGATCGAATAGTCATATCGTTCTGTACCTACTTAAATTTAGGTTATGTCTGAGCACTTGTCCCTAGCATAATTCGGTCCTGGATTCCAGCCAAAGGGTCTCGATCTGCGTCCTTACTAAATTCAGAATCTTTGTCGAACTCCTTTTTGGCTACTATATATATCAGGACTCCATCGCCATTGACTAGTGAGTGCTTCAGGTACATGTAACAAATATAAACCAAATATAAGTGCTTATTTATTATTTCTCTTAAAAAAACTTTTTAAATGACTGTCATTTCAATTTTTTTATCACCCAGTACTAATTTGTATTTAAAATCATACAGCATATTTTTATTAAGTGGTGCCCGAAACATATGCAAGTATCATATTATTTTTTAATTGGTCTGCCGTGTATGTGTAGCCGAAATTGAACATTGCTGTAAATATTATTAAAAAACATATCGGTGTTAAAACAATCGAGAACTATTTTTATTTTTTAACTTATAAAATCGCCGGCTGATATTTCCATAAATTATAATACGCTTAAAATTATATTCAAATTATCTGAATTATATTTAGGTATTAGCATGTCCTACAAGTGCATATTTCTATTTCAACTATTGTCAGCGAACTCCAAGTCGATGGCTGCTTGTTTATTTTTTTGAAACGTACATCGTAACTCTCTGTTACGGATTTTGTTTTTATTAAACAATAACAAAAATTGGCACGTAAACTTGGTCTGCCTTGAGAAATATTGCCGACTATTTGTGATTATATAATATTGATATATTGTTTTCATTGATAGTAAACATTGCCGGAATTAAAAAATAACAGTAGATATTTAATACATGTATATGTAATTTACAGTGACGTCAATTAGGTTGCTTTGACTGATGATATTATTTGAATACTAGTATTTTTAATTATTATCCCCCCTGGAATATGGCCAATATCCAAGGAAGACAATTGAATATTTTTTCAATGTAATTTACCTATACAAGTTACAATTTTTTCGCTTAATTTGTAAAACATGGTCGATATACTTATGTTTAATTTATCATTAATAATAGGTGCCTTTTACAAGATTTATTCTGCTGTCTGTATGGTTGTGTGAATTTAGAATTGTATGTGATGTACGACTGTAATTCTTCTTATTTCATCCATGGTTATTTATTTATCTCTATTTACTTAATCTAAGTTTTCTGCTATCTATATGCTATTTATTCTCTTATTTCTATGTTTCTATATGCTACGGCGCCGTATTTTAATTCCTTATTTTATCTTATTTTATGTTCTATGTCTTCATAGCACATTTTTCTACATAATTATTTTTTGTTTTATGTTTGTCTACATATTTTGTCTATAGATTTTGACTATCTATGTATTCTCTATGTTTTGTGCTGACACTTTTGTTATGTATTCTCTTTAATATTACTTCCTATATTTAACTCTTAATTTATCCTTTATTTCTATTAGCATATTCTCGTTTACTATCTTTATATATACATCTATACATATGTATCCCTATGTAGATTCCCATTTCATCTCCTAGGTCGTCATGTTGTCCAAGTGTCTGTTATGATCTTCCCTATAAGGTACTTCTCTTCGACAGTTGGCTACAACATTCCCTATGTGACCTCTATATAATTTTACTTTCTAGTTTCTCTTTTTAATGTAGTTCAATATTATAATTCTCGTACTCTCAATGCTATAACTCTTTGATTCCTCTTATAATTAAATGCCTATGTATTTTTCCCAAAATGGTACTATCGTCAAACATTTGCATTTAAAATAATAACTTGTGCATTTCTAATGCCTCCGTGTTTTTACAATGATTGCCCAAATGTGGTAGCTGTCATTAACACTTGCATTGAAAATTATAACTTCTCTAAGTTATATATACCTCCATTTTTCTCTATATGAACCTTCGTTTTCTTTGGACTCCTACATGATTGCCATATGATTTTCTCTATTTTCTCAGATACTGATCATCAACATTCGTGTTCCAAATTCTATTTACATATTCCTAATATATTTTTACTATTTATATTCCCTAATTTTCTATATTTAGTTACTTAGTTTCTGATTTCTTCTTAGTGTCTGGTCTCTTTGTATTTACTTAGTTTTTGGTTACTTTTTGCTTAATGTTTGGTTTCTTTGTGTTCACTTAGTTTCTGGTTGCCTCCTAATTACTTAGTTACGGTTTTTTAGCTATTTTTATTTATTTTTTCTTGGTTCCCTCCGATCCTGATGCAGTTTGTCGTATTCCCCTAGTGTATTGTTTCTTTATAAATGCTGTTTTCTTCTTATATTTACGCTTCTTTCTTCTAGTTACTGTTACTGTATGTACCTTAGATAAGAGTTTTATATGATTTCAACTATGCTTTATGTCAACGCCTTTGTGTTTCACCTATACGATATTCCCAGTAGGATACTTATCGTTAACACTTGCGTTTGCAACGGTAACTCTATTTCCTAGTTACTTTTCTCCATTTTACTCATCAATATTTCACTTAATCCAACGCCCAAGTGTTTTTGCTATGAGTTTCCCAATACGGCACCTATCTCTAACACTTTGTGTTTAAAATTGTAACTCTATACTCTAGCTACATTTCTTTATATCTGCATAGACTGCTTATTTTTTCCTCTCATAAGGGTTATTTTTTCTTTTATCTAAGGTATGATACTATTGATATTTGTGTTTAAAATTTAAAATTGCTGAACATTTTTCTTCTCCATTATGGTCCTCTTCTGTAATACTCAGTACTGTTGATTGATGGTATCTCAAATCTGAAGAGAGGCTGATACACGATTTTAATCTTGTGGATCCCAATGGCTATGAATTGTGTTCCCAGATTTATTTAATTCCGACGAAAGACAAAAAAAATTGACTGACCCTGTACGTCAGCAATTAAAACAGCACCTGTCAAAAAATGGCTTAGAAAGAAAATGACGATATATACTTATGCGACCGGGAGTCAGAATGGCGTTACTTGTAGAAAGGTCGAAAAGGCTCTTCCATCAACTGACTTTACTACACTTGAACTGCCTCCGGGGTTAGGAGTCTGAACGGCTGCCTCCAAAAAACGTCAATGCGGATCCGAACGACACCTCCAAAAGATATCTCCTCGGCGAATCCATGGTCCTCGGTCCGATGTACGGGGATCAAACTGCTGCCTCCAAAACGTGTCGACGACTGGAACAGACGGTGCTTCTGCTACTTGGTTCTCGGGATCAAAAATGGCGTTCTCTACCACGTGTCAACGAAGTTTCTAGGAGGGACCGGACTCGAGCTGCCTCCACCACGTGTCAAAGAGGAATTTGGGCGCTTCCCAGATGCTTGCTGCTGAGAGGGATTACTGGCGGCGTTCCTCCTTGAGCTGGGGGTTGTAGATCAGATGGAATAACGACTCGCTTAATTCGAAACAAACTTTACGTATATTGGTCTTCAGATACAGGAAGGAATGCACTTAGAATGACCACTATGTTTGAATACAATTTACTAGAATAGCGTCGAACGCATGACCATTCGATGAGGACTGACCGGACTCGACCTATTCGGCTCCCTTGAGTTTACTTTTAGTTTAAATTGTTATGAGCGTTTTGATTCGTTTCAGTTATATTGGTATGCTTTAATTAGGTTTCACTTTTATCTATGGTTCACTTTACTTTTTACTTTAAGTTTTACGTTACTTTTACACTTTACTTTTACACTGACGAAACTTTAGGGGAGGTTTGATCTTGATTCCCAGAGAAGCGTTTGGCCTTAATTAAAACGGAACTACTTAACCAGAAAGTCAAGATCGGGAGGTTGACCTTGGTTACCAGAAAAGCGTTTGGCCTTAATTAAAAGGGAACTACTTAACCAGATCAAGGTCGGGAGGTTTGATCCTGGTCAAACGCAGAAAAGCGTTTGGCCTTAATTAAAAGGGAACTACTTAACCAGATCATCAGGATCAGGAAGGTTTAAGCTTACAGGAGGAGCGTTTTACCTTAATTAAAAGGGAACTACTCAACCAGATAAGTTGTCGTCTACTTGATTTGCCTGTTCTTTTATACTAAATTTTGTTGATATTTGACTGATTGTTTTTAAAACATGTTTAGATAATACTCATAATATTTGATCCTTCAATGTCAAGTATCAAGTTCAAACATTAGACTGAGTGTTCTTTTGTTATTACGCTTTCTAGTTTACAATATTAGAAAACTAAAAACTTCGCACCCCTCAAATGTGTGCTTTATACCTTACAATATTGTTTCCCCCAATTTTATTTTTTTCGGAATATCTAGGAGACAGTGCATACAGTGCATGGCAGGTAAAAGTACTTATATACAAAGTTGTTCCTCATAAAATTCTCTACAAAAAACGTTCTATAAAAATTTCCCCTAAAATGTCACATTGTTTGGTACATAAAGCGCAAATGAATTCAGGGCGGGATATATAATTCGTTAAATAAGTATATGGCTGATTATCCAAAGCGCCCAAAGTGGTCTTACCCAAAAAAAGTAAAAATATAAATCGATAACCACTATTTCACACTCGATAGTGTAACAAGTTTTATTTTCTCTCACTACACCCACTGTGCTTACGTTACTTACATTAAAAAGCATTACGGTAACAGAGTAACTGTTGTGTTCGATGGTCATTTGGAGAACGCAAACAGCAGGAAGAGCCTGGAACGACTAAGGCGTGTACTGCAAAAAACTTGTCCTGACATTGTATGATGAAAACACTATAAACGGCAAATGAAATATTTGGGGGTTATTTTTTAGGAAAACTTAAATTTGGACTTACATATTGACAACATAATTAATAAAGGAAAAAAATCATTAAACGTTGTGAGGGCGGTTTGTAGGGTGTAGTGAGGAGCTGACCCATGCGCGCCGCTGATCATCTTCCGTGCACTGGTTAGATCCCATTTAGGTTTTGGTTCCTTTTTCATAAAACCGTTCAATCAGACGTGCCTAAGTACGCCTAGACTATCAGATTCTATATGCTCAAGAATAATAAATAACCAGAATCCAATCTTTCCTTGTTGCTACGCCTGGTCTGCCGTGACCTCGATCCGCCGGTATAGGCGCTACGGCCGGCTGTAGTAAACGGATCGTCTAAAATACGGTAAAATTCTAGCTGTTGGAAATACGGGGTTATACTTTGAATGCATTTTCCCTTGTTCAGTGTTTCCTGTTTTAATGGATTTTTGGACGAGTTAAATTATATTATACACTAAAATCGATTAATAGGGAGTAAACAAAAAGCATGAGTTATTAATTTGGCGAAATAAATATATTGGTTAGAAAACAAGTCGTTTTATTCATTCGAAAGTTGATTGGACGACTAACCTAAACTAACCAAATCTATTAAAATTGATTATAATGTATCGGAACCGGTTCAAATAACTAATATAAGTAGATACTAAGTACCATACTTGTACTACTAACCAGAACAAACCTAATCTATTAAAATTTATTATACGTTTCGTAACTGGTTCAAATGACTAAAATGAGTAGAAACTAAGTGAAACTAACCGTTGTACAATATATTGTGAGACTGTGACCTCCACCATGCTGTCTGTTAATGAGCATGTAATGTGAATTAAGTTTGTTGACTTACATTTAGAGGAATTTATAATGCTCGTCAAGGATTTAGCAATTTCATAGTTACCTAATTTAGTGCCCCAAATGTTCAATAACGCAACACGATTTTTTATAAATATAAATCCAAAAAGCAACCTATCTTCGAATTAAAGTAATTAACTCTATAAGAAGAAAACCGATTAACTAGAACTGAACAAGTTAAAAATATTAAATTAGTATTCAAACAAGATTTGATAACATTAAAATGACGAACATTAGGATAATTACCAATACTAAGATCATTGGCTCCACAGCCAATGATAACATAGTCATCTTCAGTAAAACTTTCCACCCAACTAGGAAGATTCTCAAGCACATTTTTGTAAGATGCATGTGCTTTGATTATAGATTGTATGCACACACTTTCACCAAGACATCTGCGAAGAGGATAGTTAAGGTGTTTTACAGTTTGATCACCGAGTATTAGAATATTCCTGGATGGGGTGTTATGCGTAAAGACCTGAGAGGGGGAGGAAGAGATGACAACATCAGCCTCTTTCTGATATGGAGCACTAACACATATTTTATTGGACGTTAGTTCTTTAGCTTGTGCCTTTAATAAGCATATTTCATTGGAGTATGAGTTGTTTTCAAATTCAAGGATTCTAATAGAGTCAATCATGGACCTATTAATTGCATTAAGATCCTTTAATTCCTTCTCAAACTCTGTCTGATTATCCTTGTAATGCTTTGCATTTAGAGCGTTTTTTTTTTCTTCAATGTGTTCTGCTAAATTATAACGAAGAGTGGCAGCTTCTTCTCTCTTGCTATTAATTGCAGCTTGAAGAAGTTTTTCAGACTCAAAAAAACTTCTTCCTCAAACTCCTGAGTTTTTTTCCTCTGTCTTTTCATAGAAATTTGTAACCTATTCAGGTCAGATTCCTTTTCATTGTCTTGCTCTTGTAACTCTTGAATAATTTCATCTTTTTCGACGCAAATTATTTCTAACTGATCAGTTTTTTTCCCTTAGCTGGATCTTTAATAATTTATTTTTTTGCTCGTATTTCTCAAGTACATCAGAGAGTGGATTTGTCATTAGATCGTGATCATATACAGATTTACATTGAGTAGAACAAAAATTTCTTGCTCACTTAATTTTACATGAGTTCTAAAATATCTCTCCAGGCAACTAGGATGAAAAACATGAGAGCAAGTCACACAACAGTAATAGACGTACGTCTTGTTAGAGCAACATCTAAACCTGAATTTTGAACTCATCTCTTTAAGTTACAAATATTATTAAAAGTATTAAAAATATACTGCTGCAGAAACAAGTCCAATTTTGATCCAATTTTACTGTACTATAGAGCAACACAAATCTTGCTGATAAGCCTATGCCTATGCACGATGAAATAAACATTTTATTGTTAAACTGAACAATAAAATTCCTATGTGCTTTATTTGGATTTGTTTTGACAAAGTGCTACACTATTTTTCATTGGTTTTTCCCAAGAGGTTTATGAAAATGGATAATTAATAATACTGGTGGACAGAAAACATTTTCACAAAAATAACTATACCAAACACTTAATATTAAAATCTTGTTTAAACTAAAAACTAAATTTCAAAGTTACAGCTTCAGTGTTAGGTAAGAAGCTATAGAGTTAATCGAGAGTCTGCTCAATTTTTTTAAAAGTCACATCATATTATCAGCAGGATAAACTTTATCTATTTGGTAGGTAACAAAACTGGAGAAGAAAACAAAAAGTTAATTCGAACATCCAGTTCAACAGAAAACAGAGTTAAAATACATTTGTCAGAAAGTATTTATCTATTTGTTTGTTTCAAGCACTTAACAGGTCATTTATAAAATAAGTGTACCTAATAAATCAATTTACAATAAAAAGTGTTATAAAAACTTAAAAGCGCAACATGCGTACTAGATTTTCATTTCCACTTTTTTCCATCACGCGTAACGCGTTTAAATTCGTTCATTAAAGAATGTGGAAAAATCAAACAGCATTAAATGTCAATTTTAAAATGATTGAAAATTGAGGTGACCTGGCATATATCTAACTGTTACTAAGATAAAATCATGAATTGCTTCCAATGTTGTTTTCTATAGGGAACTGGAAGAGGGGCTTATCATTGAGTACCGCCGACGAGGATCTTGTTTCGAATGTGTAACAGTTCAAGCGGTCAAGTCCGTTGCTAATGCCCGATTACACTGCATGATGGATTGTTCCATCGCTAGCGTGCAACGATTGAGAAGACTGCAGATCAACCCAGTCGTCCTCTTGATTAAATTTAAGAGTACGAAACAGATTAAGGAAGTTAAAGATGCAAGGTAAGCAGGTTGGTTCCTCAAATGACCACTTAAACTATATGGAAACACATGTAGTGATCTTTTTAAAGGTGAATACTCTTTTTGTCTCTTGTAGTGTACTTTCTATTATTCACTGGATGTGGTAGTAGATGAGAATAGTATTTATAGACAGTTACACAGTTAACGGAAGTCTTAATAAGTAGTTTTTGGGAGTTGATTTTTTTCATTAAAATCTGTGCGTTTAGCACAAATTGATATCAGCTGCTATCCCATGTTCTTTGGAATCAAATTAGTTATCAACAAAACGGTAGTCAATTTTATGCACTTTTTACTTTGTTTTTTTTTTAATACATTTCAGTTCTTAAAATTCTAGACAGTTATTGCAATCAAAGTTATATTTGATACCAAAAGCCTTGAAATAGATATCCAATACTGGGCATATACGTCTTTAGTTTGTTTTTCCATTTTCACTTTCTTTCCAACAATAATAATCAGCAGACAAATCAACTATTCCATATCGCATTTCATTTACGGTAGTAGAACTGTAGCATTCTTAGAGAGAGGCTTGGGGAGGGGTTGAGATCTTGTGTGATTTGTGCCTCTCAAAAGCACATTCGATCGACTGCGCCAATCACGATATTCTCTGGATATGTCATAATCCGTTTCTCTCCGTTGTTTTTATAATAAGGGCTAGAATAGTGCCATATCTGATTCACTTAGGTTTCAAATCAAATCAAGCATGCTTTATTAATCATAATCATAATCTTTATTTGTCCTAGTAAAAATACATTTTCATAGATACGTCAAGTAAAACTACACTATAAATTGCATCATATTGTCTAAAATAAACAACATCTTAAAACACTAAATACATACATAGCACTAAAAAAATTAAAATAAAATAAAAAGTAAATCAACACAAATTCACATTAACATTAGTTAAGTTAAGAATTCAATAAAATTCACTAAAATTCCTGTTCTCTCTTAATGCAGTACTAAACTCCCCAATAGAATAAGGAACCAATTTTATTATATATTTTTTAAGCTTTTTTTTTGAAGATACTCATTGGCAAGCTCCTAAACTCTAAAGGAAGTAAATTGAATAACTGAATTCCAGTACTGCTAAATTTATGTAGGCGAGAAATTGGCATGATGATATTTGTACCATTACGAGTATTATGGGTATGGTTATCACTATGTGTTGGATATTTATGAATATTGCCCTTTATGTAACAGACGTTTTCATAGCATATTTTGCCATACAGAATCATAATCCCAAATTGAACAAAGAATGGTCTACAGCTTTCAATTGAAGGTATGTTAGCCAATATTCTTATTGCACTTTTCTGTTTTAAAAACACGGTATTTAGGTGAGTGGTCGGCTGCGTTTCCCCATGCCAGAACACCATAAGACATTTTGGAATGGAAAAGGGCATGGTATGCAGTCAATGTTGCATCCATACCAATGGTAAAACGGATTTTTCTTGAGGCAAAGAGAGAGGAGGATAGCTTCTGGTTTAAGGCATTGATTTGATGTTGCCATCCTAGGGATGTATCCAAAATCACTCCTAAAAACTTGGGATTACAATCAATGTCACCTCCACGCAGCTTAAATTCCAGCTCCACTGTTTTTGCCTCATTGAGAAGTAACTTGTTTGCTGAAAACCATAGCTTAGCCCTTTTTAAAATTGAGTGGACAATATCAATGATTGGATGCCCTTTTTTACATCTAACACAAAAAGATGAGTCATCTGCGTATTGCAAGGCGAGAGTTGAAGACTGGTCTACAAAAATGGAAAGGTCATTAACATATATAATAAACAATATAGGTCCCAAAATGGATCCTTGAGGTACACCTCGTTTAAGAGGCAATGCTGAACTACGCTTTTCCAAGACATGCACCTGTTGGAAACGCTCCTCTAGATAGGATTTGAATATTTGTAGAGATTGTCCACGAACTCCGTAGTGCTCCAACTTTCCCAGTAGTAGAGCATGATCAACCAAATCAAACGCTGAGGACAGATCAGTCAGCAAACAACCACAGGAATCACCAGCCTCCATTGATTCCTGAACAAACTCGTGAAGTTTGTAAATAGTATCCAAGGTTGATAATCCTTTTCTATAACCAAACTGACTCGGTGAGAAGATATTGTGCCGCTCAAAGAATGACACGAGGCTCTGAGACAAGACTGATTCCAATATTTTTGAGAAAGCAGGCAACACCGAAACTGGACGATAATTCTTGGGATCAGACATTTCACCTTTTTTAAATATAGGTATGTCCCTCGCAACTTTAAGCCTTGCTGGAAAGGTACCTTCACAGATACAGCTATTGATGATATTAGACAGAGGTTCAATAATGTAAGCACAACAATACTTTACAAGAAAAGGACTTATACTATATATATCTTCGGATTTCTTATTTTTTAGTTTTTGAATAATGATTCTTACATCATCAGGTGTAACTGGGCCAATGAAATGTGAAAAACTCTTATCAGGTATGGACTTTTTTAATAGTTCAAGGGGGTCTTCCGAAGAGTTCGACATATCAGACATATCAATGTCAGTTGAAAAAATCTAAATCATTAATATTATTTCCACTTTTTTTTTATTTCTACCAGTTTCATAGTTAATGATCTCCCAGGTACTCTTGATCTTATTGTCGGATGTCAGTAACTTGTCTGTGTAGTACTGTTCTTTTGCTTTCAACAGTTGCCTACGGTATAACCTTTTATATTCATTATAGATTTTTTTGTTATTTTCTGTTGGATTTTGTTTGTAACGTTTATAAAAAAAATAAATTAAGATCCTTAGACTTTCTAACTGCCTCCGTTATCCAGGGTGGCTTTTTAGGTGTATTGTGGTTCTTGGGTTTAGCTTCAAAACACAAGTTATAGTAATGCAGAAAAGTATCTAGAAAAGCATTACACTTTTCCTCCGCAGAATTGGCTGAGTAAACCTCGTTCCAAGTTTCCCTCATCAAACAATTGTTAAAAACATCCAGATTACTCTGACTATACACCCTTTTTTGAAAAGCACCCTCATCATGACATGGAACCCCTTTGTCATAGAGTTTGGATACATCCACCATTTGTGCAAAATGATCTGCGAGGCCTAGGTCAAATGACTCCCCTGTATTTGGCAATTCAAAATTAACAAATATATTGTCAATACAACTTGCCTTGTTATTCTGGCGGCGGGTTTCAGCAAAAATAGCCCTACCCAGCCCAAATGACCGTAGAACATCATTTAGACTATAAGTATAAGAGTGCCCTTCAAAGAAATCTACATTAAAATCGCCTCCTAGCACTATATTTACACCATTTTTGAATCTGCTTGACCACTCTAATAGGTTCTGCAATACTAAGAGAAACTGATTGAAGTCAGAACTTGGGGGTCTATAAATACAAATTGCTAAGAGATTTACATCATGTATGAAACAAGCTGCTACTTCCAACACCCTCTCAACTGAGAAATTCACAATATCTGTGACTTCAGTTACTTTTTTAAATTCTTGGTGTGTATATATGCATACACCGCCATTTTTTGCATTTGATCTACAGTATCAGCTTGCAATATCAAAGCCATGAATGGGATAACAAGTTTTCTCATCGTTTTTAAGCCAGTGTTCGGATATAAACACAATTTTAATATTTTGCTGGTTATGTAGAAACACCTCAAACTCTGATGCTTTATTGCGAATACACTGAATGTTGACATGCAGTAAAGACTTATTCTTGATGGATTTATTTTTGGTATGACTGCCTACGAAAATATGAGTTGCAAGATGAGTTGTTTACTATTTTATAGGGACGGACAACTATACCATCGGGCCAAGTTTGTTTATTAAATAATTTGTTTTTAGAGGATTCTTCTTCAATGATTTTAAATGACTTATATGTTCGATTAGACTTATTTTGATTAAGTTCCTCACATTTTACATTTTGGATATTATGTTTAAGTTTTAGCATGTTTTCAAGTTTTGCTGCTGTAGTGTTAAGAGAGAACAGGGACTCAAATACAATACATTTTTTAGGAACAATCACGGCTTTTATATCTTTAAAGTTATTACTAACATTACTAGCATTACTACTATTAGTAGAGACATTACAAGTTAAAACATTACCGTTATTTTCTCTTGCTAAATCTGGAGAACCAGAGGTGGGCTTTAGGGCTCTTTCTTGTTGTCGTCCTTCATGTTCTAATTGAGTCTGCTTCTGGCCTTTCTCATTGTTAAGACTAGCCTTTGGTTGGCTATGGCGTGGTTTATGTGTAGAGGTAGAAGAGCTAGACTCCTTATTATTGTTGGCATTTACTACTGTAGCAGTTGATGCAGGCATGTTGAAGTTGTGAAGCTGTTGCTTCAGGCTTTCCACTTCATCCCTTAATAAGCGAATGTCTGCTTCCGTCTTGGCATTAATATTACTGCAATCTATCAAATGTTCCGAATTCTGGGATGTTGATGGTGGTACTGGTCCTTGCCGTTGCAAGACTCCTGGTTTATTAGTAAAAAAATTAACTAATTCCACATTTGTTTCCTTTATTGCTTTCGAAAACGACTCTAGCTTGGAAGCTATTTGTTCTTGTACAGCATTGAGTAGTTGAGGGTTTTCTTCTGAAGCGGATGTAATTTGAGCCACCATGGCATTCTTTAACTCACTAAGAATTGGTTTATTTTCCTCTAGATCTTGGATAAAAAGTTCAATCTTCTTGATTAGCCTGTCATCATCTTGGTTTTTATTTCTTTCACAGGAGCTTCTGGAGATTAATGTCTCTTTGATTATAGATTGTAGACTGGAATTATTTTCCTTGGTTGTATGTTGAACAGTGGAAATAATTTTTGATTTAAGTGAGGAAAATTCAGATTTAATAGCCATTACTATTTGCTCACTTCCTGATTGGGATATCTCACCTCCTTCACTTAGAAGCCCTTTTGATCTTGTTTTTGTACATGCAGAAAGATCAAGGTTTTTATCAAGGGTACTCAGTTCCCCCTGAGAACCTTTTTTTAAGCGGGCTGTCTCTTCCCATTGTTCATTTTCTAATGAACAACCGGAGCAGTAGCAACGGACCCTTCTTTTACTTAAAGTAGCACAGCGCTCCTCAGATGTTGATATTCCAAAGCATTCCCTACATAGTTTGCATTGACATATGTCACACATTATTGCGGTTTGGGACTTTTGAGCTTGATCATTGGAAATACATCCTTGGCACCGGAATGCCATTTCTCAAAGTCTATATTGTTCGTCTGACTGTAAGCTGGCAGAAGTGTAAAATACAAATACAATCGGAGATGGTAATTGTACTAAAACAGTACAATATTATTCAGATGGACAACCTTCTATTATAATACCAAGCTTATCTGCATACCAAGCCAATAAAAAACTGCACAATGGGTTCCAATACAATGGGATTCTTCAAACAAGTATAACAATAGAAAGGAATTTATCTCGTAAATATGAGTCCGAGTTGCCTGTGGTTCAATTACACCTTTTATTGGATTTATTCATAACACAGGAACATCTTCAGGAAGATAAAACATCCAGAAATACACTTGATTTTCTAGCTTTATGGTGGTGTAAAGCACTAAGCATTTCAATAGAAAAATCGTATCAAACACGGAGCACATTTAACTCACATCAGCACAATCACACACATAAAAAATAGTAGTAATTGTCTAAAGTATAAAGTTACTCATTGACAAAGCTGGTAAAAAGGAAAAATACATGTATAATAAGAATACAAGGCCTAATATTAATAAAAACATATAAATAAACAGTTCATAACATCAATTTCACAGGTATAAGAAGTGTCAATACTATAAAATATTATATTAAACGAAAATAAGTCAAAAGTCTTATGCAGTGTATAAAGGCAGATTACATAAGACAAAATAACAAACAATAAAAAAATATAAAAAACTGCTTAAAATCTCTCATCAAAAAATTCACTTGCATCATAATAGGCCCTCGCAACCAGCATAGACTTACCCGCTTTCTAAATAGTCTAATATTCTCTAACTTCTTGAGTTCTATTGGAAGGTGGTTAAAGAGCTTTCTACTTTTAAAAATTATTGAGTTTATTATTAGTGTTGAAGCGGGAATGGGCAAATGAACATTATGTTAATTTCGAGTATTATAGTTATGTAACGATTCTAGGCAATTTCCATGCTTTCTGTATATTAGGCACACAGATTCTAAAATAAACAGAGACAAAAGCGTTAAAATGTTTTGTGACAAAAATAGTAGTTTGCAAGAATCTCTCTGATTAGCCTTGCATAAAAATCTAACTGCCCTTTTTTGCAATACAAAAACGCTGTGAAATAAATATTTGCTACAGCCTCCCCAAAAGCATAACCCATATCTTAAGTGTGACTCTACCAAAGCAAAATAGGCAACATTTATATCTAACTCTCTTGAGATGTATAGCGTAACATTGTGAAGATAGGCTCTTATTTAAAGTTTCAATGTGGGTATCAAACTTAAGTCTGTCATCTCTATGAAGCCCCAAAAATTTTACTTCTGTTGACTTATGCAGAATTGAGTTCTCTATCTAAACATCATCCAAGATACATTTGAAATTCATAACACTTGTTTTAGATACATTTAATGATAATTTATTACATTTATTGATAATATATTGCTTAATTATTGCTATATCACTGCTCATTATATCACTTAAATTAGAAATATTATTATTATGCCATAGTATTGTAGCATCATCCGCGAATAGAGTGAATTTTCCCGAAATGTTCAATGCAGCAATATCATTTATATAAAGTAAAAATAGAATAGGTCCCAAAACTGAGCCTTGAGGCACACCGAATTCTATACTGCACTGAGCTGAAGGCAGACCATTTAATGTAACACACTGATGTCTACCTGACAAAATAACTTCCCAATCAATCAATTCCAAGCTTCAAGTTTCCACAGCAGTATTCCTTGATCAACACAGTCAAAAACTTTAGATAAATCACAGAACACTGCTGCAGCCGACTCTCCACAATTTAGTTTCAAATAGAGCATTTCCAGAAAAGAAAAAATTGCATCCGAAGTTCCCTTAGAAGCTTGAAAACCCAATTTCTCACTCCTCAAAATATTCTGCTGATCCATATATGACACAATGCGCTTTTTTGCAAGCCTTTCTACTATTTTAGATAATGTAGGCAATAACGCTACTGGACGCAAGTTTGAAGGACATTCAGTGTCACCACCCTTAAATAAAGGCATTATTATAGCAGTCTTAAGAGCATCAGGAAATATCCCGCTCTCAAAGCAGTCACTTATTGATGAAGCCAATACTTCCAAGGCTTGTTGGGGTAATTTTAAAAACAACCTTACAGTGATTTCGTCCCATCCTGAGGCATTGTTATTTTTTATTTGTTTAAAAATTGATTTAAGCTCATTTACATCTGTGGGAGCAAAAAAGAATGATTCAGGTTTAGACTGATAATACAAAATATTGATGATCATTGTTGAAATTAATATAACTGGAGATATTTTTTGCTAAAGAACAATAAATCGCATTTAATTCATTAAATGTTAGCTCAGAAACAACAGGATTACCAAAGAGTATATAATGTAAAGAGAGGACAGTAAGACAGAGCAATCAAATTAGACAGGGATAGATGAGAACTCCGACTTAAAGGGCGCCTCGTATGTTATTGAATTATATCGGACACAATCGTCAAGCAAGGACGATCAGCCAACACAGTGGGTTAAATATATCTCGTAAAGGTCAAGTTTAGATTTATTAGGGAGACGTTTGGTTCAGTTTTTTAATTCATATTGTGTAATTGAAATTAGGTGTGTAAACTTTAATTATGATATGTAACACAATTCATTTAATAGAATCTTTTAATAATCACTCGGTAAAATTTTGCTTACCAACAATACATGCATTTTTCATGACTTTTCTCAAAAAATCCTCGGATTTCTGATAAAACATTAAATGTTTTAATTTTATTACTAAATATTCAGAAAATTCTACTCTAATAATTAAGTTTCATTCACACTTTCGCGAATTTCGCCTTTTTTGACATAAACTGTCATTTTCAGCTTTAAAATTATTCGCGGCGAAATTTTTTTTTTTTTTTACGAATTCTACCATAATTGTGAATTAACCTCACATTTCTTGACTGCTTTGCTATATTTATTTGTTTATTCTTTTCAGGCATTGGGTTCATTAGTTAAATTGTAGAATAGATACTTTGACCATAATAATATTAATTATAATTTTTTTTGATGGAGATATTAGTTTATGTTCCGTTTACGTCCTTTTCGTAATTATCCTAAAACTACGAAATACCCACCAGCTAAATGACACCAGAAAAGAAAATTTTCGGTTAGAAATTTATTCTTAAAATGCGATTTTCGCAATTTAGTTGCAGAAATGAGCTTAATTGAGCCCATTCTAGACTTAAAAATATATTACTAATCTGCTCACATCATCCGGTACTTGGACCTAACCTATAAAACCTATTCCACTAAAAGCATAAATTCGCAAAAAAGTTAAAACTATTTGAACTTTTTAGCAAATATTCGCCGACGAAATTTCGCGTCAATGAGTATGGACCAAAACTTACATTCGCGCGAAAAATTAACAACTGTCCAAAAAAGTTGAAATTTGCGGAAGTGAATATGAAGCTTTAAAGTGAGATTCGAATAGAATTTACTCTTTCGTTGGTTTATCTACATACTAACAGTTTATCCCCTCTATGTTTTGAATGAAACTTTCCTTTAAAATAATCGAAAAATACTAATTACACCTTTTTAATTTAAACTGAAGGAAATTTTCATTTGATTAATTAAAGCTTTTAGACGTCCTGAATAAATTTTAATAAAAATTCGCCGGAAACATTAAAAAACTGAATTTTATCACATTTTTTAATTAAGATAAGTTGAGCACTTAGACTTTAAGAAAATGCAAAAGTTAAACAAATTCAGAGAATTTGAATGAAAATCACTCGATATAAAATTTTATCCTAGCAGAAAGTATTAGATATTTAGTAAATTTTGTCCTCATTTTCGTTATTTCGACCCACTGTGATGAAATCGATTATTCGCCATCTTCTTTGACCTGACGTCAACATCGCCCGCCTTGATAAAAAGTTACATCCGGCAACGTCGCGATATCTCCGAGTTAATGGGACGAGGTCAATGAAACGGCTGACGAAAGATCAAAGGAAAATCGCCGGCTGTCTTCTCTTTACATTATATACTCTTTGGTATTACTTTGGCTACTTTTTCGCCTGAGTTCATTCACCACCCGCCAAGATTCTCTTTGAACATTATCAGAATTATTTATTCTATTAAGATAAATAAATTGTTTGACCATTCTAATTATTTTTCTATATATACTATATCTATTGTAAAAAGACATAAAGAAATTATTATTCATGCCAAACTTTCTTATATAATGTAATGAACGCATGTCTTTAGCCGATGCTCGAATACCCTTGGTAATCCACGTTTTTTTTTCTTTTTTTTCTTAATATTTTTAAAGGAAACGCTTTGTTAAAAAGTCTGCACATAACCTCATGAAAAAATTTCAATGGGACAGGGCAAGTCAGAATAGATTGCCAATCTTCAGAGCCACATAATTGCGAGAACCTATCATAACTTCTCTTGCTATATATTCTACCCCACTGCTTAGTAGTCCCCTTTCTCATCCTATTAATTGCAAAAGTACGTAATACCGCTTCATGGTCCGAGAGAGCACTATTTATTACATCACACTTAATTTGCTCCTGGTTAAAATTTGAACATACATAATCAATGATGGTTTTGAATGTGCTGTTATACGTGTAGGTTTATCAACATGAACCTTTAAGCCGTAAGAATTAATTAAATTATAACAGTTTGAGAGCTGGCAGTAAAAACAACTACCTCATAAGTTACCAAAGGTTTGAATTGACATGTCTGTACTCCTTTAGGTTGTAATTTTAAAACTGTCCGTCTGCCGGGTGTGAGTGGTCGCTTTATTAGTTCAAAATTTAAACAAAAAAAATTAAAATAGCTTATATCTACCCAATTATTACCAGCATAAATGTTTTATTAAAATGGCCTAAGATCTTATCAAAATTGAAATCGAAGGCGTCTGCCGTTGGAAGTGATCGCTAGTTCGAAGCAGACGAAGTCAATTATGTCAAAAAAACGCCATGAACTTC
>MU184297.1:70596-100425 GCA_016904865.1 Pissodes strobi | reverse complement strand
ATATATAATGTTTCGCAGTTGAAAAGCCTCGTTAAAGGTCAAAATCCCTATATAACAAAGAGCTGAAGGAATTTGAAGACTAGAGAATCAAAGGAGTGAAAGGCGTAAATGAAGATATTTTGCTGGCATATTTTCTCAATTTAAGTGAAAAACTAGATTCACCAAATACTCCATGTTGAAGTCAACTTTGAGGGGTTACGAGAGCATTTAGACTTATATTGAATAGGTAGGTTTCTACTAAATAGTTTAAATTGCTCGGTTATATTTGTTACTTTTCGGTCTCTAAATATATTGTTGGTTTTAGTATAGTCCACATGAAATATCGTTAAAATATAGTATTTTCTGCAAGCATGCCAGATAGCCACTTTTCGACTTAAAAACAAATGTTTTATTTTGGATCTTTCACTCTTTTCGTGTTTGATTATTACCATAATTAGTTAGTCTATATTGATTCGTTTCTGTGTCGGTATAGAGAATATAACACTGTTATATTAAGAGTATTAGCTAAAAGTGTGGGAGTATGATATTGAGAGGATATACCAATGTTTAATTTATTTTTTACAGGGTGTCTCTAAAAGGTCTGTACAAAATCCTATGACATATTCCTGACATCAAAATAAGCCGATTTAAACCAACTTACCTTAGTCCGAAATTGCTCCGTTTCCGAGATACAGGGTGGTAAAGTTAAAAAATAAAAATATATATTTTTTTATTTATGTACATTTTGTAACGTATTACTTTCAAATCTGGTACCCAGGGTTTTTTTGAGATGCGAAACCCTAATTTGGACACCTTTTCACTGTGACCGTTAGGGGCGCTTTACAGTGTACTTAGGTTTTAAGTGACCGTAACTTTTTTTCAGTGTAATTTTCTTATTTCTTTTTTAAGAAAATGATGTTTCGATAGTTTTTAAGCAAAAAGATACTCTTGTTAAAAATTCGCTAATATAAGCCGTTGTCGAGATATTTCGGTTTGTAGTGTTCGATATTGTACCGAAATACTGTCACCTTTAAGGATAAAATTTGTTTAAATTGTAAGTGTCGCATACAAAAAACCTCTTGATCCTTTCTTGTTTGGCGAACAGCTTTAAAAAATTTTTTTGGGACCTGGGACAGACTATTTTTAACTTGAACATTTTTTGTGTATTTAGAATGCAAGTAATGTACTTATCATTCGATTTGGTTTACAGTAGAGTACCTGCATTTTGTCAATGTGACAATAAATAAGGTCTTTGAAAGGTCTTAGCAAAATTTAAAATTTTTTGAACTGTGTCAAAATGGCTGAAGAATACAATTCTGCAGAAATGACGGATATGCTATTAGTTTATGGGTATTGTGAAGGAAATGGTCGCGAAAGTGTACGGGTATACAGAGAAAGATTTCCAAATCGGCGCATACCAAACCACCAAACATTTGCTACTATTGAGAGACGCCTTCGCGAAACCGGTAGTTTCACTCCTGCAACTGCCAATTATGGCCGACAACGTGAGGTAAGGACTCCTGCGGTTGAAGAACAAATTTTGGAAAGAATCGCTGAAGATCCAAAATTAAGCACCAGACACTTAGGTTTAGAGATAGGAGTATCGAAGGATGTTATTCACAGAACATTAAAAGAACAGCAGCTTTTATTCAAAAGGTACAATACCTTTTACCGCCGGATCTCGACAAACGATTAGGCTTCTGTCGATTCATTACTGAACAAAGACAACAGAATATGGATTTTGCTAAGCAAATCTTATTTACTGATGAAGCGTGTTTTACAAGAAGTGGCATAACCAACTTGCATAACGAACATGTTTATGCTGATGAAAATCCGCATGCCACAAAAGTAACTCACTATCAACACCTGCCATGTATGGGCAGGAATCATTAGCGATTTTATTATCGGTCCCGTCATTTTACCGCCACGTCTAAATGGTGTGGATTATTTGGAGCATTTACAAAATACGCTGCCAGATTTATTAGAAGATTTGCCATTACAACTGCGAAGAGTTATGTGGTTTATGCATGACGGTGCTCCACTACATTTTACTTTAAATGTCCGCAATTAAAATCAACAGTATCCAAACAAATGGATCGGTAGAGGAAATGACGCTCCTGTAAACTGGCCACCACGCTCACCCGATACAACTCCGTTGGATTACTTTTTATGGGGGACCTTAAAACAAATGGTATATTCCAGGCCAATTAATAATGAAGAGGAACTATGGAGAAGAATTCAAAATGCAACCAACATGTTTTAAAGAACGATCCGGAATTGATGCAAAGAGTAAATTTAAATTTTCTACGTCGTGTTAATCTTTGTACTTATGTTAAGGGAGGTCATTTTGAACACTTACTAAAAGTTAAATGTACTTTCAAATAAATTGTTCCTCATTGATTTAAAAAAAAAAACAGTTCCAAATTTTTTTTACAACAAATTTCATCCTTAAAGGTACAGTATCGAACACTAAAAATCGAAATATCTCGACAACGGTTTACATTAGCGGTTCAGGAGCACCTTTTTTGCGTAAAAATGTTCAAAACATCATTTTCTTAAAAAAGAAATAAGAAAATTACACTGAGAAAAATGTCACGGTCACTTAAAACCATCAGAAGTACACTGCAAAACGCCCCCGAACGGCCACAGTGAAAAGGTGTCCAAATTCGGGTTTCGCATCTCAAAAAACCCCTGGGTACCAGATTTGAAAGTAATACGTTACAAAATGAGCATTAATTCAAAAAAATAGATTTTTATTTTTTAACTTTACCACCCTGTATCTCGGAAACGGAGCAATTTCGGACTAAGGTAAGTTGGTTTAAATCGGCTTATTTTGATGTCAGAAATATGTCATAGGATTTTGTACACACCTTTTAGAGACACCCTGTATAAGAATGAGATTATTGTAAATGTTCCAACGTCCGCCCTGTCGTTTATTGCATTTGGGTTCCTTCTTATTTTTATCATTTCCTTCATAGCTAATTTATTTTAATTAAATTATGATAAAACATAGATTATGAAGAAAGATATGTAGCTCTCTACCTTATACAAGTTGTCTATCTAAAAAAAATTAAAAATACAGTCTGAAAAAAACATAATATCACATTATGTTACAAAGCTCATAACCGCCTTGGTTCTGTGTTTACCCAATTAAAAAAAAACCAACCTTAAAAAAATCAAATGTGATTTACTCATTGGCACAGGAACCAATGATGTGGAAAGGTCACCATTCTAACATAAAATATCGAGAACATTTAATGGTATTTGTACCAAAAATAACTTCTTAACGAGGTATTAAACTTTATATAAATCCATGTATTGTATTAGCGAAATATATGTATATTTATTAGGCTCTGTTAGTGCATGAATAAAAGAAAAATTTACCAAAATAATATGTTAGCTAATTTCCAATATAATATATGTAAAAACCAAGACAAATATATTATAGATAAAACAGATACCCTTTATAACGGAAAAATTAACTTGCTCAAATTGCAATATGTGAGAAGATGGACGAGTATTGCCGTGTTCAACAGCCGCTCAGCGGTGGACGACACGTTTGACTTTGACACAGTCAGCCGCTGAATCTCTTAAGCGGTTTAAAGGTGGCCATTTTAAAATTAAATAGATCCCAAAGATGATTATATTAATGCATACACAGAAATAGAAAAAATAGATGCTTTATAGTAATTGCAGCTCTCTAAATACATTCATTGAATGCTTAAACATGCTAAAGCACTAATACATTCAAAATCTGTCCTATATAGCCCCATTGATTTTCCATATATCGGAATAAACAATATGGTGACAACCACTTCTAGAATTCGATTCCTAACTCAGAGAGCGACCCAGAAATAATTATTTTGGAATTAAGCAGTAATATAAAAACGGTTATGCTTATCGAATTCAAAATGGGCATATTTATGTTTTATAAGTCGTACACAAAATCCTTCATTAAATACAGCGAAGCTTCTTGTATTGGATTTGATGTTAAATATTTTGATATTTAATATTTTACATATTTTGACCACGTACAATTTGTACAATTGTATAGTTTTGTATAGTTAGGTTTTTCTTTTTCTTTTTATTGTATATTTCTATTTGTGTTTTTATATGTTTTTTTATATGTTTTGTATGTTTTGTACTCTAGCTCTTGATATTTAACATTTTAAATAATATTTTGACCTCGTACAATTTGCACAATTGTATAAAGTTTTGTATAGTTAGGTTTTTCTTTTTATTGTATATTTCTATTTGTGTTTTTATGTGTTTTGTATATTTTGTACCCTAGCTTTGTCTACAAATTGGAAAATTTTTTGACAATAAAGCATCTATTGTTCGTGTTAGTATCAGGAGTCATGATATGGAAATACCGTCCCTCTATATTTTCTATGCTTGGTGGGTCAACTCCTCGCAACCAAAACTCATATTATTAACGCTTCTTAAAAATATAATAAATAATGTAAATAGGCATTTCCATTGGCTAATTATGGTGATAATCAAACACGAAAAGAGTGAAAGATCCAAAGTAAAATCTGTTAAAAAGTCGAAATTTCACTAAAACCAACAATACATTTACAGACCGAAAAGTAACAAATGTAACCGAGCAATTTAAACTATTTAGTAGAAACCTACCTTATTCAATATATGTCTAAATGCTCTCGTAACCCCTCAAAGACTTCAACATGGTCTTCAAATTCCTTCAGTTCTTTTGTCATATATGGATTTTGACCTTTAACGAGGCTTTTCAACTGCGAAACATGGCCATGTGCAGGCCAAAAAAGGAGAGGTGAGAAATGTGCTGGATATAAAGTCGGGACCGTTCAAGAATCGGACTATCAGTTGCATATCACTAGGAAACTGGAAGGAAGACTAGACAAAGACAAGAAGAAACATAGTTTCGTCTTTACTGCCAATATCCAAGCCGTTTTAATGGCATCTAAGTCGGGAGTTAGTTCTTTGACTATCGAACAAAACTCTACGTTCACCATAATATGTGTTTTTACAATTATTTAAATAACCACGAAGGTTTCGGTTTTTTCTTTCTGGAATGATAGTGAAGGTAGCATAGAGCAGGAAAAAGGTATCACAATAATAATTATATACACTAATGCATGATCCTTCCAAAATCGAAATGCAGCTCTAGCAAATGCATTGTTAAATTTGGCTGTTCTTGAGGGTGTCACAATTCAAAAATATTTGTAAGTTGGACTCACCCAACTGGAGGCCGACAGCATGTACTGTTCCATCGAAATAAGTTTGCGCAAGAAGATTATTAATGTGCCTGCAGAATACGAAAGAAACCGAAGCCATTTGAGGTAAAATATTTAGATCAGTTTTTTTTAAAACTTATTAAACAAAAGTTGGACGGAATTGTAACCTTTACATGAAAACAGGCTTCCAATAAAATTGTCAAAATATCAAGACCTACAACATATTAAATGCACTTTGCTGACATTATCATGCATTTTATGATAACTTACCTTTCAAATAAGTACCATCTCGCTTTTTTTAGCACTTATCAACATTACTTTGTTAAAGTTTATGCTTTATTTGAATGTCTTAAAGCATTTTTTCATTAATAGGAGCGTATCCATATACTGTTTTTTTTTCGTTTTGGTTTCAAGAATACTTTTGTTCTAAAAGTTAATCTAATAATTAATAGTAAAAGATTTATTTCTTTAAGTTCAGCAATTATTTGTAATTATGAAAATATTTTTGTAAGAATTTATATAAACTGATCTTCAAAAGTTAAGGATAGCTTGAAATTCAGATAAAGTTTAAATGAGGATTTCTCACATAAAAATTAAATCAATTTGAAATGTATACTAGCGACTTAAAGGCGGCACTTTCAGCTTTACGTTGTCATGTCAGGTCAGGCCAATGATGACATTACGGATTAGATACAGGGTGACAAGTGAAGGAGAGCCGAAGAAACGAATTTATGATGTTCTGTAACTTTTTTAGAAATAACTGCAGATTTTTTACGATGGTAGTTTTAGAATGCCTGTGTCAATATCTCGGAACGGTTTTTGATTTCTTTTTTAATTATTATTTTTTACAAACAAGTAGATTTTTGGAAATTTGTATTTTCTAATTTCAATACTCTAATTGGCCATATTATTTACTCAAATTGGGCAGAAATGCACGACTGCACTTCATTGAAGGTGTGGTGTAATTTAATTTAATTTAAGTATACAGGGTAACTCACGTGGTTGGTATAAAGTCATTGGCGGTTTTTTCTTATGGTACATCCTGTATATTTTTGGATTTTTAAATTCGCCTTAAAATTCTAGACATATCTGATTTACAGACTCTATACCTAAATTCAATTGTTTTCGAAAAATCGACGTTTGAAAAGTGACATTTTTTCGGATGGTGTCAATGCTTGTGCCACCTAGCAATGGAAAACGTTTTGTCAACATGACGGAATTGCAAATTAATTTCTCTAAGTGTCACTATGCCCAGGCGAAAGTTAAGTGTTGCTGAACCTAATATGGCAATTGGAATGATTACTGCTGGGCAGAATCAAACAGAAGTTGCTGCTTATTTTAATGTTTCGCAAAGTGTCATATCTCGACTAGTCAATAGGCATGCTGAAAACGGAAGTGTTTCGGAAAGACCTAGGACTGGACGGCCTAGAGTTACTACCAAGGCAGAAGGTAGGTACATAACAGTATCAGCACGAAGGGAAGCTCTTAGCACATGCAGGATACTTAGACAGCAACTCCAAAATCCCACAAGGTTACAGATTTCATTATCAACGGTGAGAAGGCGCCTCAATGAGATTGTCTTAAGATCTAGGCGTTTGTTGAGGAGAATTCCATTGACTCTAGCCGATAGACGGCGTCGACTGGATTGGGCAAGGGAGCGAGTTCATTGGGTAGAAGAGTGGAAATCTGTACTTTTTACTGACGAGTCTCGCTATGGAAGATTTTCAGATAGTCGTCGGGTGCGAGTATGGGCTTTTCCCTTAACGCCAAGAAACCGTCGATCAATGCAGGAAGTACATCCTTTCCGTGGAGGTACAATAACCGTTTGGGCTGGAATTAGCAACAATAACAGGACACAGCTGATGGTTTTACCTGGGAACATGAATTCTCAAATTTACCTGGATGAGGTAATTAACAATGTTCTGCCAGTTTTTCAGCATGCAATTGGTAACGGTTTCCAATTTCTTGATGATAATGCTCGTCCCCATCGAGCCGCTCGAGTATTCGCAGCGCTGGCCATCCATGATATTCAGCACCTTCAACCTCCACCACGCTCGCCTGACCTCAACGTAATCGAGTACGCATGGGATCAACTACAAAGAGCATTGGATAACCACCAACCATCCCCCGAAACCATGCAGCAGCTCAGAGAGCTGTTGCCACAGTTGCTTTGGAATTGTTTAGATCAGCGTATTTTCAATAACTTGATTGAAAGCATGCCAAGGCGGTGCAGGGCAGTCATAGAGGCCAGTGTGGGCTACACATTGTACTAGCGTCTCAGTTCGTGTTTTCATTGAAATAAAATTTGTTTTTCATAATCATTGATTTTAATTTTTTGCATCATAGCCGAAATATCTTAGTTTGGGTTGGGTCATAATCATAAATTATCCGGAAAAATTCGGACTTTCAGTTTACTGGGAAGTTAATGTCAGAATATAGCTTATTAAAAACTAAGACAGGAATGTGAAAGGCATTTCACTCTAAGTCAAACCGTTTAGATTCTAGAGGGGTTTAGAGTGACTAAAATGTCACTTTTCAAACGTCGATATTTCGAAAACAATTGAATTTAGGTATAGGGTATGCTAAATGAGATATGTCTAGAATTTTTAGGAGAATTTAAAAATCCAAAAATATACAGGATGTACCATAAGAAAAAATTGCCAATGACTTTATGCCAACCACGCGAGTTACCCTGTATACTTAAATTAAATTAAATTACACCAGACCTTCAATGAAGTGCAGTCATGCATTTCTGTCCAATTTGAGTCAATAATATGGCCAATTAGAGTATTGAAATTAGAAAATATAAATTTCCAAAATATCTACGTTTGTAAAAAATAATAATTTGAAAAAAATTCAAAAACCGTTCCGAGCTATTGACACAGGCATTCTAAAACTACCATCACAAAAAATCTGCAGTTATTTCTAAAAAAGTTACAGAACATCATAAATTCGTTCCTTGGGCTCTCCTTCATTTGTCGCCCTGTATCTAATCGGTAATGTCATCATTGGCCTGACCTGACATGACAACTTAAAGATGAAAGTACCGCGCTAGTATAACTTTCAAATTTATTTAATTTTTATGTGAGAAATCCTCATTTAAACTTTACCTGAAATTCAAGCTATCCTTAACTTATGAGGAGCAGTTTATTAATATTTTCCTAATAAACTATAGAAACCTTCTGCGAAACATTATTCAAAGCTGCTAACTCATTAAAATGGAGTTGTATTTTTTTCGTAATCGAAAACCTGCTATCCTAATTTTTACTCTTAAGCCCAAATCTAGAACCTATTTTGGGTTTATTTCTACTTAAAAAAAAGAAAAAACCACCTACTGATCAATTTACGATGCATTTTTATCTACGCTTTTATTTTGTATGAAGTTATACTGCTCTCCTGTAAAGTTATGGTAAGTGGAGTTAGCAGGTTACCACTTTTAGACGATGTGTAGGATGCTTTCTGCCATATGAAGAACATTGGGTAGATGGATTTCACTAATACTGGTTTGCTTCTACTATATCTTCAAACTTGTATTGTTTCAGCTAGCCATTTGTCCGTGATTCTGGTTTAACAAAAACAGATGAATCAAAAATACGTATAATTAATACATAATTATCACCAACCAATAATTCATACAAATATACTATATTGCTGGCACATAATATAAATTGTATTCAGATAAAAATATAATCTCACAGTTGTAATTATTCATTATTACTTATATTATTTACGTTTACACCTGCGTTAATTGAAAACAGTACTCCGGTCCAATTATATAATATTATATCAAAAAGGTACATTTATCCTGAAAACACATAAAACACTAAAAATCTATATAAAAAATATTTGAAATGCAAATTGAAAGACGCTTAATGTATTCAAAAAAAGTCTAAATATGTAACATTGTATAAGCATGTCTATTATTAAAAATAAAAGACAAACAAAAACATTAATTTAAAAAAAACTGCAATTCTTTTAGTTTACCGAGTATATATTTAATATGCGTAAAAAATAAAAATAAAATACTGTGTTACTGCCTAATAAATATTCTTGAGCACTGGCTTGAATATTGCTAGAATCAAATTCTGAAGCTAGCTTTTTAACTTTACAACCTGTTTTTCTATTCTTCTTGGCTCTCTTTCACCGTGTATTTAAAAATAAGTACTGATGGTAAACTAAAAATATTTCCAAACTACAAAAAGCTGTTATTATTCTAATATTTCGTCGTTAGCACTTCATCAGTGGTCCATTTTAATTTTTTTTTAAAGAGGCATTTGATATAGCCTGAAATATAAGACATGACTCATATACTATTTATCTAACAAAGAGATCATTGAGTTTAAGTGACCAAATGGTACAAAAACCTTATCAATCATCAATTGCAGTACTTAATGCATCTTATAAAAACCTGTCAAATTTGGCTGTATAATAGATTGCGTCTATATTTAGAATGTATTTTTGTTGATTGGCAATGTGGACCTGATAGTGGTAGGCGGCAGTGCAGACGATCAAATATTCATGATTAGAAGATTCCCGCTCGAGTATGATAATTTGAGGAATGGATAAAGGTACTGAACATCCATTTGTAGACAGAATAAGGAGAGGACATGTTGGTATTTCTTTTCCAATGTGGCTAACCCAAACTATATCAGCTCAATAAAAAAATGGAAGTCTGTATAAATTTTATCCCAAATCTGGAAAGAATATACATGAACGATTAGATTAAGCTCACAAAAATATTCAAATTAGATGATCTGTTTAAGACCTGATCATCTACAATTCAGACACGGTCTCTTGATATAAAGTAACAAAAAACTTGATGCTTTTTCAAAATATGCCATTAGAGGTCAATAATTCAGATACCCTGATGCCATCGTGAAGGTTTATACGCGTTGATGAAATATGCACATGAAATAATAAAGGTCCAGAAAAATTTAATAGTAACGGATAAGGAGAAACACGTAAGGAGATGCCAGAAACGATAGTGATTTCTCTTAAATACTGTTTAAATCGTTTAAAATAAAGCCAAGAAAAACATCAATATAATCTTTCACATGTTTTGTCATAGTAATTTTAGGCACCATATTATCTTTGGATAACTATTCTACGCTTGGACTTCCGGTGGCACCCATCCACCAAATGCTTTTTCCAGTTCCCTAGCTACGGCCAGACACAGTCTGTCGTTGTCTTCACCTGCGATCACTTGAATACCTATTGGTAGACCGTGACGGTCTAGACCCATTGGAACAGCTGTGGCTGGAAGTTTTAGAACATTGATTATACCTACGGAAAAAACGAAAGCTCTATTAAATGTCAGCGTTTGTGTTGGCAAACGCGTGATGTCCGTTTCTGGTACAGAAGATCTACAAACATTTTCTGTGGGAAATAAGTGCTTCAAGCTGTGCTGGTTGACAACAGCGGTACAGGGTTTCCCCCGTAAATTTTAGCACCCATCTGCAGCCTTTAACTTTAAATACAAAAGTTAGAGGATTCTTCCTAAACCATCAGTTAAAACAAATAAGCTTCGTAAAACTCCCAGATACTAACTTTGTTTTTGAGGTGAATACTTATTTGGTTTCATGAGATGGAATTTTCGTTTCGCAACAGAGATAAAGTCTCTCTCTCTCTTTTTCTTTCTCTCTTATGGAATTGATAAACATTCAGCTTTTATGAGACTAACCAAAAGTTGATTAGACTAATTGATTATAACGTATTGGAACCGGTTCAAATTACTAAAATAAGTTGATACCTAGTGAAACTAACCGAAAGTTGATTGGACGACTAATCAAATCTATTAAAATTGATTATAACGTATCGGAACCGGTTCAAATGACTAAAATAAGTTGAGACTAAGTGAAACTAACCGAAAGTTGATTAGACGACTAACCAAAAGTAACCAAATCTATTAAAATTGATTATAACGTATCGAAACCGACTCAAATGATTAAAATAAGTTGAGACTAAGTGAAACTAACCGAAAGTTGAGTGGACGACTAACCAAAACTAACAAATCTATTAAAATTGATTATAACGTATCCGAGCCAACTGAAACAAGTAAAATAAGATGAGACTAAGTGAAACAAACCAAATCTATTAAAATCGATTATAACGTATTGAAACCAACTCAAATGACTAAAAGTTGATACTAAGCGAAAGTAACCGAAAGTTGACCAACTAAATCTATTAAAATTGATTATAATGTATCGGAACCGGCTTCAAATAAGTAAAATAAGTTGAGACTAAGTGAAACTAACTGAAAGTTTATTAGACGACTAGCCAAAACTAACCAAATCTATTAAAATTTATTATAACGTATCGAAACCGACTCAAATTACTAAAATAAGTTGATACTAAGTGAGAGTAACCGAAAGTTGATTAGACGACTAACTAAATCTATTTATTTATTTATATTTGGGATACAAACAGGAACAAAAAATCCCACAACAGTATCCACTTACAGTATTGCTTAGAGCTAAGTCGAAATATCCAAAACTATACTACATCCAAAAAATTAAATAAACGATAACACGATCTAATAATAATTAGCTATTAATGTCAATATCAAAACCAAACTCATTAATTATATAAATGTTTGATAAATGTAGTTGGCTGCTATTATATGAGGGTGATCTTAAGCCTAGATTTAACTGATGCTTGAGAGGAATTAAAAAAATCAATATCAAAATCCAAACAATACAAATTTGTAACTCTCAGCATTCGGCACAGCGGAGCGTTCTGAGAGCTAGTTGTATGTCTGAATGGTATATGAAACAGATGGTTGGATCTCAAAATTCGTGGAGCTACGTTGAAGGACACTAGAGCTAGCAAATTTGGGGAGTCTATTTTATTTGTAACGATTTTATAAAGAAACAAAACGTCAGAGAGAATCCTTCTATTTTCCAGTGATAATATCTTGAAATGTGTTTTGAGCTGGCCAATGTCATTTATGCCGAGCTTATGGCCATGTCGATAGAGTAAACTATGCAAAATTTGTTTTGTACCCTTTCAATTTGTTTTTTATAGATATCATAACAAGGATTTCAAATTACAGAAGCAAAGCTAATTTTGCTGTGTATAAATGAGTAATAGAGAGATAGGTACGATTTCGCGTTTTTAAATATTTAAATTGTCTATTAATGAAGCCAGGATTTTAAAGCAATCTGAGACCATTTTTTCTATGTGTTTATCGAAGACTAATTTTGCATCAAAAATTACACCCAAGTCTCTCACCTCATTGACCTTTTTTAAAATTTTAGAATTTATAGAATAATTTTGGAGAATCAGTTGGCGGTTTCTGGTAAAAGATAATACACAGCACTTATCAACATTAATAAATAGGCTATTATCCTTGCAATAGTCTTGAAATCTATGTAAATCTTCCTGCACTAGGTCACAATCGCTAGGTGATAAAATTCGTCTATATATTTTTAGATCATCGGCATATAATAGAAAATTTGAGTATTTAAAACAATGTATATCATTTAAATAAATAATAAAAAATAATGGTCCTAGGTGTGACCCCTGAGGAACACCGGAAGTTATAGAAGCTGTGCTTGAAGAAACTCTGTTAATTAAAACACTAAATTTACGATCCTGAACATAGGAGCCAATCCAGTTTAGTAGCATACCATCCACACCGACCCTCTTGAGTTTACTAAGCATAATTGAATGATTTAACCAACCATTGGATGACGTAATGGTTAAACTAGGCAGTCCAATAGCATGATATGCAGAAGCAAAGAAGCGCCTCGAGAAATCACCTCACAAATTTGGCGCCCGAGCAGGGTTTTACTAAAATCGGTGTAAATGGCATCCACCTGCACTCTATTATCGAGTTTCGATTTAAGGAACTCAACGTACCCAAGAAGGTTAGATTCCCAGGAACTGTTTGCCAAAAATCCATGTTGTTCCAAAATGATTTGCCTTCTAACCAGGTTATAAATATAATTATATATTAGTTTTTCAAGTAACTTTGCAAATACACATAACTTACTTATTGGGCGATAATCTGTTACTATGTTTCTATTCCCGTTCTTAAATATGGGAATTATATGTGAAAGTTTCCATATATTCGGAAAATAGCCAGAAGACAGAGACTGGTTATAAAGTAGAACTAGAGAGTTCGGAGGAACAAGCCCTGACGAGGGAAGATGGAATACCATCGTACCCTGCGCCCTTTTTGTGATGTACGCTCTCCAAAACAGCACATACCTCATCCCGATTAAGCTCAATAAAATTTAAATAATTACTATTCGCGTTATGAGAATAGTTAGGAACAGTTACATTGGCTGCTTTAACAAACATGCTCTCAAAATACTCCGCAAACAGATTACTAATTTCCAAATGATTCGAGGACTCCACATCATTATATTTCATTTTAGAGGGTATACCAGCATTTTTTCTGTTTACAGACACAAATTGCCAGAATTTCTTAACATTGTTTGGAATTTCTGTTTCTATATAGTTAACATAATTTAATAAATCGGTACTAATAATTTTTTTGAGATCGACATCTCAAAAGTTTAAACGTATTTCAATCATTTATATTTCTGTAGACTTTCCATTTTTTGTGGGATTTGCTTTTTTCTTTAATTACCTTGATGGTTGCCGGTGAATAATAAGTGGGAAAGGTGCCGCTCTTAAGTCTAGTCGGAACTCTCTGGTGAATTATGTCATTAAGAATTTGATAAAATTTTTCCAGATTATCATCCAGCGAATTATTTTTAAAAAGAATTGCCCAAGGGGTATTCTTTATATCATTTTTTATCAAAGGATAGTCTGCCCTCTTAAAATTTATATAATGCTTTTTTTGGTCTTTAAGGTTTCTACTATAAAAAACAGAAAGCACGAATTCAATTGCAGGATGGGCTAAATCCTCATTTACAATAGGAGTTGAACAGTGCATTAGGCTACTTATGTTACTATCACTATTACATAATATTAAGTCTAGAGTTCTGTTAATATTATTTTTTAAATAATTAAATTGCATAAGACCCGAAAAAGATAGAGTATTTATTAGATCTGAATAATCCTTTGGTATGTTGGAGGGCAATAGAAATGAGTCATTCACAGTTTTATCCCATTGTACTGTGGAACAGTTCATATGACCACACACGAGTATAATATTGTCACCCAAATTACCGAAAATCCACTCAAGCTTGGATGTAAAACAAGAGTAGGCATATCTATCCCCAGGGGCTAAATAAACACAACATACATACAGATTTCTAAATCCCAGGTTTACATGGACCCATATATCCTCGGCTTCGCTGGAAAACTCGGGAATAACAGAAGCACCCAATTTAGTGCGGGTTGCAATGAGTACACCCACCATCCTTTTTAGTTGACGCACTTGTTTCGCGATCTATACTTATTAAGGTCAAAAAGTTCAGCGTCACAGACACCACTATGCAGCCATGATTCGTTTATACATATAAGGTCTGTTCCAACTGACTATGAAAACCGTACATGGGACGGTAATTTCCAGTAGTATAATTCGTTTGTCAACATGGCAGGTTATTTATCGGCATCAAAAGTGAAATTGACAACTAGAAATGACGGTCCCTCGTACGGCTTTCTAGCCGGTTGGAACAAACATATAATGTCGTAATTTGACGCATCCGTACCTACACGGAGATCTGCAAGCTTCGACCTTAAGCCTCGAGTGTTTTGAAAATACACGCTTAAGGCCATAACAATAGAGATGGAGAACTATATTAAAAGACAAAGAAATAAAGCGCACATGTTTAGGCAGCCCTACTTAGTTTGTCAAGTATGAATTAATTTTCCACAAGAACAATTTTGGATTGTTCGTCCTTACGAAGAAATATGTTACCATTGCGCGTCCAGACAAACTTAAAACCATTGGCCCTTGCTAAGTCGCGAGCATTTTTATAGAGAAGTTTCTTCTCGCTTGTAAGATTTTCGTTTATAAATATTGGTTTGTCAGTGTTATTTAGAAACAAGCCTGGTCCTTTTTTGTCATGGTTTGCCACCGACCTCCATTATATGGATAAACACAAGCCGTCTGTGTGCGTCGAAAAATCATACCAATCATGGGGGAAAAAAACGGGTTCTGCGTCGGACAGAACTGAAAATAGGATAGTTTTACTCATGCGCACAAACACCGAGAAGCGACAGAACGAAATCAGCTGATAAAACTTTTACAGTTCGGTAATCAATAATATTAATATTATCAAATTTCTCTGACCTTGCTTGTTGCTTGCACTTGAAAATAATTCATTTTTCTGTGTTTGCCGTTTTGGGTTTCGAGTTTAGGCGTTTTGTTTCGTTCAATTATTGAATTAGTTTATGATATCGTTTTTGTTCAAAATAACTAATTTACTTTTGGACATCTAGTTTAGTTTATTATTATAATAGTTCGTTATTAGTGTATAAGTTGGTGTAGACGTTAGGATTTAAAGACAAAATACCTTAAAAGACAATGGCGTCAACTGCCAAGGTCAAAGAAAATACTCAACAGTGTTTGGTTTGGTGTTGCCAAAATAAGGGTACAATACCAGGGATTGCTTATTCTTTATTTTAAGTAAGTATAATTTTCTTTTAAGGATAACTGTAGCATAACATACAAAATATGGGAATAATATCACCTTAGAAGGGGTTTATTTACTGACCTTTAGCATAAATCACGATCCATAAATAGGTCAGTGAGTTTATTCAGTTTCATCATTGGGTATTAAAATAGTCTTCTTATAGGTAGGATGGATTTTAATTTACTTTGTTGACCTTTGATGCTCTAAATAGTTTTTTTTAGATTCTTAAATGGGTGTTCCCTATACTTGTTTCTGCTATTTTAAAAATTAATTTACAGACTACTTATAGCGGTTCAATAATATAGAAATGATCCGTGGGGGAAGCTTTAATTTTTTTTCCAATATTGTAAGCGGTAATCCGTTACGACTTTGCGCTCTAAATACACAAATAACTATTACAAATTCTTAAAATCCAGACCTGTCGCTTATTCACGGCCGTGCGTTGTAGAAGCACGTGGAATCGACCGATAACCTGCTAATTGAAACTGCGCAGTCTCAGAACCAGCTTATTTTGTTTACATCTGAAAGCGCATGAATCAGTATGATTTGGATCGCTTTGTGCTTATCCATTTAATGGAGGTCGGTGGGGTTTGCGCGTGTTTTAATTTTCACAGCCCCCAACACATTTTCTTTGCAGGTTCGAGAATTAAATCTCACAAAAATTGGCTTTGGAAGTTTAGGGTTGCGGGACGAGATACGATGGATATAGTCAATTTTATTTACGTCGATCTCAAATCCCACAAAGTCTCCTATTCCTCTGATGACCTCAATATGATTTTCGTTTTTTGATTCCGGCACACCATGTATTTCAAGGTTGTTGGCCCTTTGATGCTGTTCTATAGTGTCTATCTTGGAGTTGACGGTCTTTATTTGAGTTTTTAATTCCTCATTTTCAACTGTCAAAGCATTAATTTTCCTCAAAGCATCCGTGAAACCATCTATCGTTTTTTGGAAGTCCGATCTTATCGGAACAAAATGATACAGATTGCCGCAGCAATCGCAGCTCCTGTTCAACGTTGGTTACATTTACTGATCCTATATCTCGCTCGGTTTCCACTTCGGTGCCGCCGCTGGCTTCATCGACGCCGGCGCTGGCGCGTCCAACCTGCATGTTGCCGGCAGTACGGCACGGCTGACAGATCCACTTCACGCCCGGCGTCGATTTAATTAAATTTGCCTGCTCTCGTTGAACCTCGCAGCATCGACCATTGGTATGATAAGAATTTGGACAAAAAACGCACTTTAACCCAGGCGAATTTCGATTGACTCACCCGTCACATGCAAAACACTTCGAAGACATCACCTTTTCGACACCAATCAACATCGTTCATGGACAATTCAACAATTGGACTGTTAATTATTATGAGTACAAATCCTTAAAAAATAATCTCGACTTATTCCCGCCAATATCGAACGATATCGAGGAGCCAGTTGAAAACACGCCCTCTCGATCGCGCGACGGTTGATTAAAATTGATTATAATGTATTGGAACTGGCTCAAATAAGTAAAATAAGTTGAGATGAGATAAGAGACGACGAATCGAATGCAAATGTTTTTGAAGTTAATACTTCTTTGGCTGCACGAGACTGATTATTCAAGGCCGCGTAACGACACGGTTTATGAAAATTTCGTCTCGCAAGAGATACAAATGCAGTAGGTTATGATTCGCTCACACTCTTTCTCTCTTATGGAGTCGATAAAGAAATATTCACTTCTATCACGTGTACTGTGATACTCGCGACTTTTTTTAAACGGAACTCCCTGCATATTCACTAAAATAAAAGATATTTTTGTTCTGGTTTCAAAAATATATAATATGCCTACATCTGTTATAGCTATTTTTGAAATATTTGATGTTTGGGAATCATTTTATATATGGTTTTTTTCTAATATTAATTGATGACATTAGTTTCTGTTGAAGTGGTATTTAATTAATCTAGTTACGAATTCATTATACACTCTGTATAGCATTAAACCATTTTTTACGTACAGATCGTAAATTCTTACCCATGCGCGCGTGCGAATTTTGGGTACGAAGGGACCTAGTGCGAACAACAAAGGGACTCCTTTTCTCGCTTTTGAACGACTCGGGTCGCCGGTAAATTGGTCCCGTTTTCATGCCGGTTTTTTTATTATACATATTCTCGAAGTGACAAATTGCAATCCCAAATTGCGCGGAAACGACGATCCTAATTAGTAGGGTGAATTGAGTAGCCCTCATCTCGAGGTAAGCGATTTGTGCGTTTCGTGTATTTGTTGTAATTTTTTCTTCTTTTCAACATAATATACAGTCCGCTAAAATTTAAGATAATAAGCACGCAAGTGGTATAAAAATATTCCAATAACGGTTATAGCAAATGTAGGCATATTATATATATTTGAAATGATTTGAAATCAGAAGAAAAATATCTTTCATTCTAGTGAATAATATACAGGGTATTTCATTTTAAAAACAAAAGTTGATATTCTTTTTACAGTTTTATTATGCTTATTGATAACGGATGCTGGTGGTTGAGCAAGAGTCCCCTCTAACTTTTGTATTTAAAGTTTTTTCTAACTCCAAAAATAAAGGCTGTAGATGGGTGCTAAAATATGGAAAAATCCTGTATGCCATAACAGTTCTATAAGCTTTATTCACTTCATTTGCACTCGCTACATAAATTATACTTTTTATAATCTTAAATGTGTTAAATTTGTCTAACTTTGGTCAAGCATTTTGAACATCTTTAACGTTTGCTAAAGGAACCTAAAATGCTTATGCACAAATATATCTATTTGTTCTAAGTTAAGGATCGATTCATCAAAGGAAAGTCCGTCCTTGTTTTAATAAATACAAAATGTGAAATGACTGGGTTGTATTGCAATATATGTCAAATATAACTAAATAATCTTCTGGTATATAATATTCTTAAATCTTCTAAATTCGTTGTATATAACTATAAACATAGCTTACCTGTATAAGAAAAATTAAATGGTTTCACTAAAGGCTGATGGTGGTAAGGCGCCGAAGTTGGATGAGTTGGATATAAAAGAACGCCGTCATCTCCCAACAGATCTAATATTTCTAATCGAAGGGCATCTCTTTCCTTAACTAGGTACTGATGTTTCCCATCACCGTAACTAAAGAAATCCTAGATTAGATACAGTCACACAATAGTGATAAGATTTCAGGTAAATGAGTCTGATAAGAATGTAAATGTTGGAACTAAATTAATAATCAGATAGATATTTATTAACAATCATTACAGGAAATGCTTTTACACTTCAAATTATATAATACTAACACTAAAAGTACACTATAAAACTGGCCAGTCATCAATTATACCCTACATTCAAAATTTAAAATAAAAAAACAAAACATGTATAAAATACAAAACTACAAAGACAAACTCTTAAAAAAGAGAAAAGCCTACATTTTTATTAAAAAAAAGACTCACATGTCACTCAATCATTGCTGAAGTGATTCCTCAAGAGAGTGGAACCACTTCAGTAACAAATAACGCCCTAATTTATTTAATGAATGGTAATTCGTTCAATTCTCTAATGTGCTCTGGTAGACAGACTTCTACGTCTCCTCCGAAGTCTGCGGAAGCTAAGTATCCATGTTATGCCACCAAGAGTGTCCTTTTAGAGATCATCAATGTAAATAATTTTTGACAGGTTAGAGGAAAGGTGGGGTAAGGCCAAACCTGGGTCCAAAAAAACCCAAAAATTTTACAGTACCTATTGTCAAAAACGCACATGAGGCTACCGGTTTCTAAAGGAAAAGTAAAGATTCTAGGTCTTCGTGTTATCTACACTGAAACCAGCTAGAGATCCGGAAGCTGTGCAGTACGACTTTTGCGGTGTTGGCTCGTGGTAGCCCAAATTTTACCAAAAACATGATTTTTTTTATGACAACACAGAGTATGTGATTAACACTATAAACAAAAAAGTGACACTCAGAATCTCAGCTCTGTTTACTTATATTTTAAAACTAGAGAATGAGTGATACCTGCAGTTGCTGGACCATCCGGCGCCAGATGAATGATGAGTTATAAACGCCACACTCGTCACGCTATAATCATTATAACAACCGGACTTTTTGCCGTTTCATGGCCTCCCACGTATCGGATGTTAAGTAATTGTTGGTGTCTCAACCTTTTTGATCAAAATTGACAAAATCATGGTATAAAATAAAAGGTTCCAACTGTTACCCAGTTTGTTGTCGTAGCAATGCGTGCGCAAGGTGTAGGAAGCAAGAACACTACTGACCGAATTTCTCTTTCCGACTTTCCATCTTTATTCTACCAATTACTATAATATAAGACTGTCTCTTTTATATCGAATTACGATAAATCGCACTTAATAACGTACTTCCACATTTAAAAATAGAATGAATTGTTAATGACCTTGCTTTATTTTACCGGCAATTAGTTTGACTAGTTTGTAGGTTATCTATAACACGTGCTTTGAAACAAAACATACAGTTTGGTATGCTTGCTTCTTTCAAATGATATGTAATCGCTGTGGTGTATGAATGATATATTGAGGTGGATAGGATTAACCGGGTATTTAGCGCATACTTTTGTTAATTATCGAAACACAAAATGACTTCCCATTTCATAAAACCAGGAGCTAGCTCCTACTGATTGGAAGTCATGGGTAATTTATAATATAATAATTTTCGCTTAAAAATATAGCGAAGCTTAGAAAGCAAAAACCTATCAAACTATAATATCATGCCGGGAATTTGTGACGCTTCATAATAATATTTACACGTAATAGTATATTATTTAGCAAGCGTATCATGTAGGTCATAATCATCAGTGTATTATTGTTCATCATACTATGCTTTATCTACAACCGTCCTTAAACATACAAAATATTTAACTAGAAAGTGAAATTTTAACATTTACTTCAACCGAGACGTCAACAATACCTATGTTGACATTTCCCGTTTCCATAGTTGCGGCTCTCGGATTCATAATTATTACACTTGTTGCATTTTAATGATAATGCGCTAACTACCATAAGTATTGTGCGTCTATTACATAGTTGTAGATAAACATACTTACCTACAGCCACCTTTTTCCATAAGACAGGTAGCCAGTGCTATAAAGGTATGATTAGATTGCCCAATTATCCATTTCAATAACTCTCTCCATGGGTTAATTTTGCCATCAAGATTTGCAAGTTGCTCAACGAACGTTGGTCCCGAGGGTGCTTTCATATTAGCGAACCACATCGGAGCGCTTTTGATGAATCTCTTAAAAACTACCTATAAAATATTATTTACTGAAATGAAATGAATTTATTAGTTCAAAAGTAATATAATTTAAAAATTATATATACGTCAATATCACACAATCTAGCCACAACATAAACAATGCAGTTTGGGCTTGGTATTGCCACACCAAACTACAGTTTAAAATTACATCTTATTGTATACAAAAATTGTAAGGTAATATTGTTCTAAAATAAAGTATTAAATAAATAACATAACTGGAGTTTTTCTATAGTAATTGTTAAATTTCTTGGGGTATACACCAAGCTAAATTAATCAAAGTTGGAACGGTGTCTGATGTGGCAAAAAAATCCCCTCGTATTTTACGGTGAAATAGTTGGCAAAACGGCTTCCGATGGAACAAGAATCACTTAAAGATTACGAAATATTAGTCTTCCATGGCTCTCCTTTGACTAGAAACAACAGCAATGATGCGGAATTCTGATGTTAGTTTGAATTAGTCAGTTAGATGAATAGGCATTAAGGTGGGCCGAATTTTAACAATTTCGGAATTTTGATTTGGAATAGTGTGAAAAAATTGCGTTTTGGCAATCCAAAGAAAATGTTTATTTTCGATTTTTTTGTCCATTTGGTTTTTTCACCCTCTATAGGGGGCTAAAAATTTTGAAAAACTGAAATTTGTAATTTTGACTTGGAATAGGGTGGAAAAGCTTCCTCTTGACAAATGAAAGAAAATATTTAACTTTAATTTTCTCCTCAATTTGCGTTTTCCACCCTCTACAGGGGGTTGGAAAAATAAAAACCACGATATAGCTCAAATTGTGAAACAGCTCTTCGCTTTTTCAATATTTATTAGGCTAATAATAAATATTAAAAAACCCAGAACTCACCGCGGGGAGGTGGCTGCTCAATGATTTCCATCCCACCCTCCCTCTTCCTAAACTCAATTACTGATTAAAGCCTTTTTTAGTTTCAAACTGGGGCATTGATTTTCGTGAATCTATCTTTACTTTAAGAAAACAATCGCTTTTATCTATGCCAACAACTGGACAAGAAGCTTCCGTCACTAACTTGACGCATCGTTCCACCGCTTGGGAGTGACACGGATATGACTCACATTCAAACATTTCCTCAGGATCACTTGTTACAAAATGCTTGATATCTTCAAAAAGCTTGATATCTCGATATAGACTGTATATCGGCACAGAAGATCCCAACACAAATTTAATGCAGTTGACTATTTTTATTTTGAAAGTTTATGCTCCCATGTGGTTTGTAATAAAATTTAATCCATCAGTTAAACACGGAGCAAAGCATGTTTTTCAAAGTATAAAGGTAACCCGATATTTAAACCAAGAGTTAAAAAGTATCATTGACCCTGTGATTCAGCGCAACTCATATTTTGCATCCTGAGAACCTGCTGTTATGTATGTTATCCGGTTCTCGAAATTTTGTAAGAGAGCTTGCTCTTAGACGGATTATAAATGCGAAAAATAAAGATAATCAACATAAAATTCGGATTTTCCAATTACCCAAACTTAACTTTGACGCTGGTGACATCATACATCGATTTGATCAACAGGCAGGAAAATGAGGTAACTTGTCCTCCGATATTTCAAAGCATTGAAGATATCAAGCATTTTGTAACAAGTGATCCTAAGGAAATGTTTGAATGTGAGTCATTTCCGTGACACACCCAAGCGGTGGAACGAAGAGTCAAGTTAGTGACGAAAGCTTCTTGTTCAGTTGTTGGCATAGAAAAAAGGGATTGTTTTGTTAAAGTAAAGATAGATTCACGAAAATCAATGCCCCAGTTTGAAACTAAAAAAGACTTTAATCAGTAAATCACTTGAGTTTAGGAAGAGGGAGGGTGGGATGGAACTAGCTGAGCAGTCACCTCCCCGCGGTGAGTTCTGGGTTTTTTTAATATTTATTAATAGCCTAATAAATATTGAAAAAGCGAAGAGCTGTTCCACAATTTGAGCTATATTGTGGTTTTAAATTTTTCAACCCCCTGAAGAGGATGGAAAACGCAAATTGAGGAGAAACTGAAAGTTAAATATTTTCTTTCATTTGTTAAGAGGAAACTTTTCCACCCCCAAGCCAAAATTACAAATTTCAGTTTTTCGAAATTTTCAAATTTTTTAACCCCCTGTAGAGGGTGAAAAAACTAAATTGAGAAAAAAATCGAAAATAAACATTTTCTTTGTATTGCCAAAACGCAACTTTTTCACACTATTCCAAATCAAAATTCCGAAATTGTTAAAATTCGGCCCACCTTAATAGGCATGTGCTAGATAGACTACGAGGCCCACCTTAATAGGCATGTGCTAGATAGACTACGAGACTGCTCTCAGTATAGCAGCTTAGTTATTCCACCAGTCCATTCCCTTGCATTTTTAAGAGAGAGTGTAAATATGTTTAAGAAAAACCTGCCATTTTGTCGCATGAATCAATAATAAATAATAATAATTCATTAGATCACAAGATAATTTTACGTCAAAATATAAAAATACTAAGTTGAAAACATTGTATATACAGTGAGGATGTAAAGTCCGTCGTCCCCCTCTAACTTTTGAACTGTTTTGTATACTGCGATGAAATTTGGAACAGTATTATATGAGACAATTCTATATTTTTTGAGCAAATAATGACAGCTTTAAATGCCAAAATGACCGCTAGGCGAGCTTTCGGAATATTTTTTAATTGGAATTGGTCATGTGACAGTATCATTTTAAAGGCATTTTTATGCTTAATTCAACCCTCGAGTTTGAAAACATTTGATTCATATATTCTCGAATAGCGACTAATAACAATGTTTTAAGCAGGTTTATTATTAAATAAGTACCTAATTACAAAATTAATTGAAAATAATGTTATAATAATTGAGAAAAGCATAAGCTAACCTAATCAAACCTAATTACAAACTAATTAAAAAAATGAAGAATATTATAATAAATTGAGAAAACAGACAGAACAGAAACAGTTAAATTTTCATCTTCCAATTGACTTTAAGTCAGTTATTATTTTCCAAAGCATTTTCCCCTAAATTTAAATCAAAATCATTATTTTCTAAAGGAATATTTTTGTCTGAAATCAAATCTAGCAAGATTTCGAGGGAATTATTATAATGTACGCTACTCTGTTGATTTAGTACAATTTTGTATGGTACCTTCTACTATTTCTTTAAAATTGTTTGATCTTTGACTTAAAACTTCACTATTATCACTTAAAATTGCCGGTATATAAATAGTTGACAAAATGTTCACTTTTCTACTTTCACAATTATTTATAATGGGCTGGTTTTCAAGATTGGGGACACTGATTGAATTGGAACTCATTTCAAAGTTTACCGACCGAACAAGAAGAACAGCTTAAGCGTAAATGATGCTTCAGTCGCTTTTATATGGTTCTGTTGAGAAAGCGACCCTCCCTCCTGACCTCCAAATCTCGACCCCTCCCCCCTTCCCCTCGCCATCGTGATTTTTTCCGCCCCGTATTTTTTTTTTCATTTTGGGGTTATGCGTACAACCATTTTTAGCATGCCCTTCCTGCAATATTATCGAGAGAAAGAAAGAGGAGTCAAAAAGTCTAGCAAGCGCTAGTGAGTATCGTCGCATAGGTGGATTCGTCCCGCCCATGGGGGGGGGATGGGGGTGTGGCTTAGGAGGGCGCATGCGCATTATCTTCACGCAGGTTGGGAGAGGTGAGTATGGTGTTATAAAATGACTATCGTAATACCATATTGTTATCGTCTTCATAAGTTTTAATTCTATATTTCCACATAGTTTTTATTTTATTTTATTTAATAGTGTTTTATAGTTAGTTATTTATAGTTATTATATAAAATGGAAAACCGTCATTTGTTCTGGCACGGGCGGTTTCTGCGACTGCAAGGCAGAAACGTAATGATTGCTGCAGGCTTTCCCGAGGAGCTAAACAACAGCAGCCACAAAAACAACAACCACAACACAACAACAGCACCCGCAACCACCTCGTCGCGTCGTGAGCCTCATAGGCCAAATAATGCCAGGCGGCAATTAAGATTTGATGAGGACTTCGATGAGGCGGGTGTCCAGGACAACATAATAACAACAACCGCTCCAAAAGTTGGAATTGATGGGGACTCTGATGAGGCGGACTGGGATGCCGAAAGAGTTCGGTGGCAGCCGCAGCCAGTTCAAGACAATGATATGATATAACGACAACCGCCCCCGAACTATAGGTATCTCAGACCATGTAGTATCACAGAACATTTAGTGTCCCAAAACATTTAGTGCCCTCCCAAAACATTTAATGCCCCCCAAAACATTTAGTGCCAATAAGGACAATACAATGACAATGACAATTGATTAGTGCCAATAGAGACGATATTAGAATTAATATTTAATTAAATTAGTGCATAAGTAAGTATTCAATATAGTAAATTTTAAGTTAATAAATTATTTTATTTAAATTTTTTAACTAATCTACTTATTAAACAACGTTCTATTAGAAAACTAATTGCTTAAAGTACACAAAATGGTAAAATTTTAGCTAATAAATTGTATTCCAAATTTCAACTAATCTACTTATTAGACAACGTTCTATTAGAAAACTTATTGCTTAATTAGTATTATTATTTTATTAAATTTGTACATAAGCATGTAGACAAAATAGCTTTTTTCGTTAATAAATTATTTCTAATTCATTTGTTAATCTTTTTTCTACTTTAATTTTTTTCAACACTTTTTTGCAACCACTCTTTCTTTCTCTGGTGTCGAATTTTGTAACTGGGCGCAAGGTAAAATAAGGGTAAATTCTAACTTTTTTAATAATGTTTTATTATCTGATGAGGCCACCTTCTATAAAACGGTTTTGTGAGTCGCTATAACTTTCACTGTTACTCGTATCACAATCCAAGGATTTTTAGGTAGATCGATCGACAACATAGATGATCAAGTAATGTGTGGGTGGGGAGGGTATTTTGAGAGAACATGTCTTCATTTTTTTGGCATTTAAATGGAGACATGTATCCGAACTTTTCACAATATGAATTAACCCTTTTGTGTCAGCATTTACCAATAGGTTTAAAGGATACAATGTGGTGCAACATGATGGAGCCACAGTACATTATTCCTCGATAGCGCACTTGAAAATCGCTGGATTGGAAGAGGAGATCCAAATAAATGGTCGCCCCGGTCACCTGACTTAACCAAATTAGATCTTTTTGTGGGGCTACGTTACGGAAGGAATGGAAGAAATATTGAACATAAGTTCTAATAAGATAGTAGCTTTTTCGAGTTTAGTTTTATTTTAGTTGTTGTGTTTGTCCAATTTTAGGAGAATATTTACGAAACTGTTTAGCCTTTTGAGGTAAATGTGCCCTCCCAAAACATTAACATAATTAATTTACCTTCAATTAATTCACTTTAATAAAACCAATGTCATCATCAAAGCCACCTTTGAAATTGCTATTGAAATAGGTGAAAGAACCAGTTTTTGGTGAATAATTTATAATGTGTTAGGAATTTTGAAAGAGATGTATTTAAAAAAAGTTTTATTTTTTAATTCTACATCGAATGCAATCAAAAAATACAGGAGCTTGCAATGAAAATAAGAAAGAAAACGTTCTTTTCATATCATAACTTAACCAAAAGCTGCTATAAGAATTTTTACTTATTATTTTTTTACTAAGACTGGGCTAACAAACACAAAAGACAACATTAATAAAATGTCTAATTAACAAAAAAATCTCTATTTCTTTCCTACGTTAGAACAGCAACAACAAATGGGATTTAGGGATAGAATGTAATATTGGTTTTTTGAGTGTTATCTCAAAAATCGTTGACAATAGAAAAAAGGAAAAATATATGAGATTAATTAATCCATGACGTGAAAAGGACTCAAAAATGCAGAAACATGTACTTAGTGTTGAATTGAAAAAAGCTAAATTTAAGTTGTCTCGTTTTGCGAGTTATATAGTTAAACATTTTTTAAATATGTATTTGATAACCAAGAAATTTTTGCTTTTTAACAGATTTTTTCGATCTTGCTTTCAAGATTTCAAAGAATCACACACTAAATGGACACGAGGTATAATTATGCATATAAAGACATTTGGTTATGTTTAACGTCTTCAGAGATACACAATGTTCCCAACTAAGGTTTAGTATTTACAGGACAAAATAGAGAAATTTATATTAGAAGAAAAATTTTAATGATGACAAACTTTAATTTTTGATAAAGTGGATTAGACCTGTGATTAAAAACTTATAGTTTAGGGTCTATATCGGGGTTTATAAATATTTTTACTCCGTACAAAATTGTTCATTACGCATTAGTGATTTATTATACAGTGTGTCCAAAAAAGTATGCAACGTATGGGAAACTTCTTTATTATTGCTTTCTCAAAAAATTTTATTCTTGATAAAAGTTGGTGCTTGCCCTAAAACAATAAATGAGCATTTCAGATTTCAAGTACTGCTTTTAATGCGGGAGCAAACGTCATTTCCCGGAATTGCGTCAAGGATAAAGTACCTTAACTTATAAAGATACTGTTTCAGAGTCGATCTTGGTCGATTTTCTAAACAAAAAGAGATGTGCTCTTAGGCACTAAAATGTACCAGTCATTTTGTAAATAAAACAAAAAGCTTTAGCATTATATGAATATTTTAATAAGTTACTTTACTTGAAAATAACTAGAAGCTCATAAATACATAAAATATAAACATTGAATGCATGTACGTAGTCAGTGCTACGATATGAATAATATCAGTTGAGACAAGTTTCGACCTTGAAGAATATGACATAAATAATACTCTTAAAAACTAAAGCATTGCGTAAACAGTTATAATACTAAACTAGTAGGATGATTATAAATATAACCTTGAAGCTATGTACAGTTAAATGTATGTTTAGAGTTCCTGCAGAACAGCTACGTATCAGCTCGGTTAGCTGAATTAACTCTGATACGAAAACAATAATATACAAGCAATAATAACAGGATAAATATTACCTTAAAGTCCACCTATAAGCTACTATGTACATAATATTCACAGTTGACGAGAAACGTTCAATGTTCAGCAGTTTATCTTCCTACACTGGGGGAAAGTCACTTTAAAAAACACTGGCTAGGTCTCTTGAGAGCATCTATATACAATGAGCTTCAATTTCTTGCAAACAAGAATGACTGGAATGTAGTAGGTTGAGATGGTATGCAATTATTGCATATGGCATGTCATGAATGCCTTGTGAATGCGGCTTCTTGGTACACGCATAAATGATTACTAAATATGCTATGCTGGTAGCATAAGTAAGCTGAAATCCGCGTAGGGGATGTAGCCTTTGTGAGAGCTTGAGTATATTGGCAGTCAGGTGCCGTTTAATCCTTATATGAGAATAAGGCCTGAGTATGTATACAGACTAGTGCAGAGTAATCCTTATATTAGAATAAGGCAAGAGTATAGCAACCCAGTGGTATACTCGTGATAGAGAATGTTGAAAATCCATGGGCAATACCATTGGGGACTGTACGGCGATGGTACAGCCTCTAGAATTAGAGAGATCAGTGGGTCTCAATAATGGCAGTCAGGATGCCGATAAATGCCTGTTTGTAGGCTTGATATGAAGATGACTATGGCTGGATATCACTATGTCACATGAGTAAAGAATTAGAGAGATCAGTGGGTCTCAACAATGGCAGTCAGGATGCTGATAAATACCTTTTTGTAGGCTTAGAGCTAGAGAGATCAGTGGGTCTCAAAACGTGAAAACTGGCCCGACATGGCGGCTTGACGCCATGTCGGCGGGAACAGCGCCTTTAGAGCGACTTACATGGTGCAGAGTCGAGATGCAACTTTTTACTACTGAATTCTAGAATCTAGAACGTGACCGTAATCAACTCGAAGGAGTCGTTACCACCCCTTTGTCTCCGCCCCTTTTGGCGGGATAATCGGACATAGAAAGGGCAATAATGTAAATATAGAGATATTGTGTAAAAACTTAGCATGACCGGTTGTCTTAATTAATATTATGAATTTTAATACAAATCCGGTTGAAATCTACTGACTAGTTTTCATGAAGTCGATTGTTAAAGATCGGATTTTTAGTTACTCCCTAGAAAATCCTAAACCTTCCTAACTATAATGCTAGGAAATTTTAGGTCGGCTGAAGTGGCTATCCTGGAGGATGCGCTGTGATTGGTCGGATGGGCATAGGATACGCGGCCGGCCTCATATGAGTAAAGGTGGTTACAACATATGGCGCTAGTAATTGGAATTGGCAACATGGCCGCGCGAGAGAAAGCAAAACGTGAGCTAAATGCTCTTACAAAAGATGAATTAATCGAAATTATTCTTAATAAAAAAGTTCCCATGGGTAGTAATATTAGTGAAAGTGTAGTGAAGTACCTAGAAAGTGGCTTTCCTTTTGATGATCTGACTGATGAATCAACGGATGCCCTTCAAAGAGCTGGACTTGAGGTTAGTTCATCTATTCAACACATTAAACTTGAATGTGAGCTTAAAATTGTGAGCAATGAATTGGCAAGTAGTAAGGCAATAATTAAGGAGCTAAATAGGGCTGTAGATAACCAGGAGTTCATTACAAAGCTGCTTAAAGAGAAAGAAAACAATGCTAATGTAAGCACTTCAATAAGCGATGGTGCCAAACTTCCGGCTCAGTCCGTGAATGTCGGAACCCATCAAAGTCGTGGCACTGACGAAAATACCAGCGCCGGCGCCGGCTGCGGTGGCGGCGGCGACGATGCTCATAAACAAAATAAAAGTGAAAAACGTCCCGAAGAAACTATCAGGACAATTAAAAAACATCAACGTAACGTTGTCTGGGGATCTTCAAAAGATGATGATGGTAAGC
>MU184297.1:55242-65596 GCA_016904865.1 Pissodes strobi | reverse complement strand
CACTTCTGTAATTCTGTATGTCCTGTCTATTGCCAGACTTAAAAATAGGAACCAGGAAACCACTCTTCCAAAGGACAGGAAATTCACAAAGATTAATTGACATATTGAATAACCTAGTTATGGGCACTGTAAGAGTGTAAACACAACGCTTCAGAAAGTAGTTAGGTATATCATCAGGCCCGGACGAGAGCTTATCCTGCAGATTACAAATGCCATCAAACACTTCGAATAAATTAAACTCACTCAACAATACGTCTCCAGTTTTTTCAAGTCTGTAAGTTGGGACCGGAACGTTGCTCTTAACATATACTGTAGAAAAAAACTCAGCAAATAAATCAGCTATTTCCTGCCCACCACTCACAGACCTGTTACACTAGTACATTTCATCAGGTAGATCACCTGAGTGAGACTTACCATTCACATAGTTCCAGAAACCACGCGGATTTCTATTTAGGTTCTCCTCAATTCTTTGAATATGCAAATGATGACACCTCTCCCATAATAAGCTACATGGAGATCTTAAATTTGAGAAACGTTCATATATATGTTGCGATTTAGTCACCCTAAACGCAGTATGTGCTGCCTTTTTTTTTCAATAATTGCATTCTTCAGCTCTGGGCTAAACCAATGAGGAAAATTGGTACTGACTTTACGCTTAAGAGGGACAAACATTTCAATCCCATGGAACAAAATTGAGTAAAATTTTAACAGATCTTCATTAACATTTACCAAGTCGAAGCAATCCTCCCACTGCACAGAGCCAAAGAAATCATTAAGGCCAATATAATTAGCATTTCTAAAATCCAAATACAAAAAATCCTGCTTTAAACATTGTTTAACCTCATTAGAACAGACTCTCAATTCAAAACAGTAACCTATATGATAAAAACTATCACAAATTAACAAATCACTAGCCGGTTCGACCTTGATATCACTGTAGTGTGAGAACAGTATATCCAAATAAACATTTTGCAAATTAGGAACTTTGTTATTTTGGTATAGATTGTGGTACGCAAAATACTCAGTAAGTATCATCGCTGGGGAGTTCAAGGGGCAACTCACTGTAACTCCTAGATCATCATTTTCCCACGTAGCCTCTGGAAGGTTGTAATCTCTGAAAATGCACAATTTAGCATCAGGGTGCAATGCACACATTTCTTCAACTGTCTTACAATGTGACCAATAAATCTCAACACAAGATTTGGGCGGTATATACACACCACCAAAAATTAGCTCTGATGATTACTAGTTACGTGTACAAACAAATGTTCTATACTGGTATCACATTTGATAAGACTAGATTTAAATTTTTTGCTAACATAAATCAGCACTCAACCACCCCTATCTTTAACACTGTTTGTCAAAGAACGATTCTGCCTAAATGTGTTATAACCGTTAACATACGTTTCATTTACTGTTACATCATTATTAAGCCCTGATTCAGTTATAATTATTACATCATATGATGAACACTGAACGGATTTTTTAAATTCGTTTAACCTGCCCTTTAGCCCTCCAGCATTGTGATAATATATTTCCAATGAGGTGGAAACTAGTTTTTTGCTTGCTTATTTGTTACCACTATTTTTGGTATTTATGTATCTTATTGCTATATCACCTTCACCACTGTTTCTTCGGGTCTGCAGCTCTTCACGACATTTTTTGTATTGTTGTCTTTGCGTTATTGTTAGGTCTGCATTAAAAAAGATATTTCCATTAAGTTTTCTCTTATTTTTTAGGCAGTTGGTAGCAATACTGGGGCTTGCAAAAACAACCTTCATAGGGCGAGGTTTTCCTGAGTTATCTTTTCTTCCCAGCCTTATTACCTTGTAATCTCCGCCATCGACTGTAAGCTGTTGCAGAATACCATCTACTTGGCTTCGGTCAAAAGCCACTCGGGCAGCTGTTTCATCGAACGAGCCCTCATTCACATTATAAATAATAACATTGTTAGCTCTAGAGGCACGATCTTGAATTTCACTAAATATGTCTGATTCTCCCATACTCGGTAACTTAGAAACTTCCTGTGAAGATTCCAATTGCACCCCTTCATGTTTAATTTTTTCAATGTCTGTCTCAAACTTTACAATTTTTTCCTCTAGTTGCATAATTTTGCTAGAAACATCCGACTTAAAAATCTCTGAACTCCTCCAGGAATGTGCGCAGATTATCCTTCCTTAGTTAACGCCTTGAACATATGTAGCATGACCATTAGTACATCTTTATTTTCAATAGTTCTTTTCTTCAAAAGATCGCCCATTTGCTGCTCAATGTCGGTATTAGTCCCAGACGCCAGTGACGTTACTGGTTGTGGCTGTTGTTTTAGACTCACTTGATATTTTGGGGTCACGCTTGTGGGAAAGGCGCCAATGCTACGTCGGCCCCCCACTTCAGGTTGTTTACAACTAGTACATGTCCAAAGATTTTGTTTGGACTTTTTGACATTGGAGTAAATTACATTGAATTCCTTATTAGATAAAGAAGAACAACCTCTATGGTACCAGGTTCGACATTGACTACACTCAATGGACCATCCAGACTCTTTAATTTCAGCTTCACAAACACCACAGTAAAATTTCGACATATTCTTTCTTGTTCGTCTAAGAATTTAATAGATTTATTGCACTACTTTGTCCTTCTGATGCCGATATAATCCCATCTATAAATTCCTCAGTCACTCACCTCACATTCCACAAGAAAGTATCAAAACAATAAACTCCACAGTCATTCACCGTCGAGTACCACAAAAAATATTGGGAACAATACAAACAAAACTTCTTATATTTATTTCTTGGCCAGAAGAGATAAGAGTTTGATGTTTCAATATATTCCTTTAAAGGTTTTCACTCTTCTTACAAATAATTATGGGTTTAATAGTCTTGAAAAATTTACCACCAAGAAGTATACAAAGTTACACACAAAACGATACCTTACACATAAATATAAATCTTTTTTTGACTTGCTTAAAATTCAATTTAATCAGAACCGATCTACTACGTGCTTATCGACCGACGTAAATTGATAATTGAAAAAGTTTTTTATATGTAGAGAACTTTATGGGACACGTTGTATACATAGCAGTAGATAATAAACTAATAAGATTGACTTGAAACAATATCAATACAGCATAAAACTACAGTTCTATTAAATAGAGTATTCCAACAAAATATAGGGCTTTTAACCAAATGATGTATTAATACGAAAATGTGTTTTAATATCAGCATGACATGACCTAAAAAAAGCTGTAATTCAATAAATATGTGCAGCATTTATACAGCGCTATTTTTAAATCGTCACATGACCTAAGTTCTTTTATTTAAAGAGATAGATCTATGTCCAAAAACAAAAATTAAGAGACCACTCCAATTATGAAAAAAATCCAGCGTTGCCAGTTTGGTCAGAAGTGAAAACAATATTTTCTAAATGGCATCATGGCATTTTTTACAGAATTGGACAAATACTGCAATTCTAAACAAAAAATGTTTAGTGAAATTTTTGAAGTGAAACTTCTTAACGCGCGCCGGGAGTAAAATTTGAAGGTCGCGACACACGGCTGGCGAACACGGCGCACAGTGGAACGAGTCAATATCTTTTGGGGACATAGGTCACAAATATCAATTATTAATCAATCAATCAATATATTACGTGCCAATATACACAATGGTATTTACACATGTCAGAAAAAAGTTCCAAGTCTCACATTCTAATAAAATCATAACACTAAAATATAATACTGCAATAACAGAATACTGTACACTAAACAATACCAAAACACTAAGCAATAAGACTTTCAATAAAAAATAACAAAATAACACTACAGCTAGCTCGATAAAACACTATGCAATAAAACTACATCAGTATTAAAACCTATACTAAAATCAAAAGGTAACACTAGATGATAAAAACTCATTAGTACTATAAAAGGCACAGGCTGTCAGAACTCTCTTAACATTTGATCTGAATTCATTGAGTGGCAGTACCCTCATGTGAACTGGTAATTTATTAAAAAAATGTATTGCAAGATACCCTGGTCCGTCCCTGCACCTCTCCAGCCGATGATAGCTTGGTATAAGATCACGTCTGTGTCTGGTATTGTAGGGATGCTGCTCCTCATGAGCCCTAAACAAGCCCATGTTGCGCCTCACATACACAAGATTCTCGTATATAAACAGGGAGGGGAGTGTCATTATATTAAGACTGATGAATGCATTTCTGCAATCTTCCCTATATGATAGACCTGCAATTATCCTAACAGCTCTTCGCTGCAGGCGAAAGACATCTTTGGCACCAGCGCTATGCCCCCAAGCTATAACAGCATATGAGATGTGTGCATGGCACAACGAAAAATAAGCCTGCCTCAATATCTCAGAGGAAACACAGTTTGACAAGCCCCGGAGCAGGAAGATGTTTGATCCTAGCTTTCTCATACACGCTTCTGTGTGTACGTCCCAGCGCAGTTTTGTGTCAAGATGTACTCCTAGAAATTTAACACTAGTCGGGGCCCGCATCTGGTAAGGGAGCTCCCGGGACGCGAAAACCAGGGACTGTGTTTTTGATGTGTTGAGAAAGAGTTGATTTGATGCGAAGCATTCTTCGGACCTCGACAGTGCCTGACCCGAGCCCTCCAGAGCTTCCGACAACTCCTTTTCATGGCAGCAGATTGTGGTGTCGTCAGCGAAAAGAGTAAAGTGAGCCTGTGGGTCAGCCTGGGGTAGATCATTGATGTAGATTAGGAACAGTAAGGGCCCCAGAATAGAACCCTGTGGCACCCCGACATCGATCTCTCCCTTATCTGACGACACCCCAGCCATGCGTACCACTTGGTATCTCTGCGACAGGTAGCTGGTTATCATACCAATGCTAGAGTCATTAAAGTTATACTTTCTCAGCTTGCCCAGAAGAATCCCGTGGTCGACACAGTCGAATGCCCTACTTAGGTCGTAGAAACGGGCCGACAGGAAACCCGAGCCCTCAAATGCTTCATGTATTCCCGAGACCAGGTCCAGTATGCCCAGTGATGTGCTGTGATCCTTACGAAAACCAAACTGCTGAGCATAGAAGAGCCGATTTGACTCAAAGAAACTGGCAATCCTAGAAGCAAGGCATTTCTCGAATATTTTTGAGAAGACAGGCAGCAAGGAGATGGGCCTGTAATTTGATATGTCACCAGTGTCACCCTTCTTGAAAACTGGAACGACCACATCAGTCTTCAAAACAAGCGGGAAAACGTTCTCGGCAATGCAGAGATTTATGAGTTTGGTTAAGGGCGATATTATTATATTCTTTATGGATTTTATCACTTCTACTGTAAACCCATAGGGGTCCTTACTTTTTTTATTTTTTAGTTGATTTATAGTGTCTCTAATTTCAATAAAAGTAACTTGATCAAAAGAAAACAGATTGTTTTGATAGTTTGGAATATTTGCAAGAGGATCAGTGTTTGTAGTAATCTGTGTTTGCAGATCTTTTGCTATATTCAAAAAGTAAGTATTACATTGATTTGGTGTAATGTCGGCTTGCACAGATTTTTTAGAGACTCCTCTATACTCGTTAAGGACACTCCACATTGCCTTAATTGGATTGGAAGAGTTTTTTTATTAAATTATCGTTTGCCTTTCGCTTGGCAGTTCTAATTTCATATTTGTAAATATTTCTATGTGATGCTAAGAGATTTTTTAGATTGTTGGAAGGGTGTTGTCGGTTTAGTTCTGACAGAAATTTTATAGCGTCGCGCCGCGATTTCAGATGTTTATCGAACCATTTCGTTGATGTGGCTTGGTCGCTCCGCTTACAGTGGATTTGTACAGGGAATGAGTCATTAAAAGCATCAGTTATACAATCAAGAAACATCCCAAATTTCCTATCCGCAGGAAGACTCCCGCAGTCCAGAAACCTCCAAGATAAAGCCCCGACAGAAGCTTACCCATTTGAGTCACAGGTCTACAAACTAGTCTTTCCATCTCCACTCGTTTTCCATGAGAAGGCACCGCCAGCTCAACCAGCTGCCCCATATGATCTGAGAACCCCGTATCATGAATGCAAGTAGCAATGTGATTTTCAATGAAATTCAAGAAGGCGTTGTCCAGACAAGCACTCAGCCTAGTGCGCCCATGGACCAGCTGAACAAAACCGTAAGAGTCCAGCAGGCATGTCAAGCCAACGCACTCTCGACTACCAGTGTCAAAATGCACGTTGAAATCCCCAGCGATTATTACTTTGTTATTCTGGCTGATCAAGCTCAATGCCCCCTCCATCACCTCCAGAAAGGTGCTAAGACAGCCCATGGGTGGTCTATATAAACAAATTACATACACTCTAAAATCAATCAAGTGGACGCAACAGATCTCTAGTGAATTCTCTATACTTAAAGATCCAATTTGTGGAATTATCTCATAGTTGGTGTTACGCTTCAACAAAATGGCAGATCCACCACCCCTACCAAATGTCCTGCAAAAGGACGACACTGGTGCAAAGTCCAGTATCCGCAATGATGCAAATTCCTGTTCTGACAGCCAGTGCTCTATGAGACACAAAACATTAACATTCTTGTCAACCAAATAAGCATCCAATTCGTTAACCTTATTCCTAACTGAACACGTATTAATGTGAAAGAGTCTTATTTGCCCATTCTTCTTTGGAGAGTTCACAATTTCAGGTGAGTAGGGGGGCTCTGGAGGTTCTGAAAATGGTTTATCAGCGTTCCGGTTGGCCATAGACCGCTATCCATTATGCTTGCCTTCCTTTCAAATGGTACTCCCAGCTTAAATGATCCTTTGACTGTATCTTTTTTTGTTTTCATTTTGAAGCAGCAACTTCCCTGATCGAGTCCCTCATTCTTCAAAAAGGCAATGATATCTTCCTCCTTTGTGTTTGGGTCGAGATTTGACAGAAATATCCAGGATAATTTGACATTTCCCTGAGATTCAACAATCCTAAGATTTGAGGTGTTTTTGTTCGAGCCTCTAATAGGCATCGGGCGATTATTCCCGTTTTCTGTCTGTCTCAATCTTCGGGGTTTTACTTTGACCCATCCCTCATCAGTAATGGTTTCATTAACATTGTCCTTGTTGACATCTACAACACCTGCAGCGCCCACGCATTCGGGGATTGACAGGTGTGAGGTTATGTTCATCTGTTTTGCTGTCGATATTACTGAGTTTTCGATATCGATCTGTTCCTCATTACTATCGAAGTTTATTATTGGCAGCTGTGGATTTTTTCGGCCTTCCGGATTTTCAACATTTACGACTGGCAACATGTGACGATGATGTTTTGGTCGAGCACCATCTGACGGCATCTTCGTAGAACCTGCTTGCGCCTGCTCCGTGGTTTGATCTCTCTGAACACAATCCTTTTCATTGGAATGCTTGGAATGGGGTTTTTGCATTCCATACATTTTTTCAGATTTTCTCAGCTTTTCCTCTAGGAAGTTGACTTTTTCTTTCAGAAGAGATACATTATCAAGAAGTACCTTATTTTTCCCATCAGTTTCTTCAATCAGCCTGCGCAGAAGGGCGATTTCTAGGTCCTTTTCTTTCGACGAAACCGGCATGGCCGGCGTTGTTGTTGATAGACGCCGTTCTACTTCATGGACACAAAATGCATTTTGCTTGCCAGCTGCCTGGTTAAGACATGATGGATGGAAAATTAAGAGGACTGTATCCTAGTTTCTTTTTTAAACATGTTTCAGCATTAGAAAAACTATGTTTCAGATTTTCTCTTTCGATAAAATGGCAAAGAAAATACTCTGAACAAAGAGAAATTGTTTTTCACTCTGAATCGGAAATTTAATGTAAGAAAGTTAATGGGAGATTTTTGATAAAATTCAATTTCTTGTGACTTTGTCGTTCATGAAATAGATAAAGTAATGTTTTTCCTTCAAGGTGATGTAAAAATCGCCATAGTATTTTCCATGACACTACTATAAAACATATTAGGTAGTCTGGTGTAAAATAAAATCAAAAATATATAGTTTCGTTGAATTTACAAAAAATGCACAAATATGCATAAGCTCTGTTTTGCTTCATTGTTGAGGCTAAACGTCGTATTAAATGTTCCCGTGTAGCTTTGCTGTCCATAGGTGCCGCTTCGCAAGATAAGTTGAAATAAATAAACTACCTACATAGAAAGATCAGCAAAAGTAATTTTTTACCCAATATAAAAATTGCTGTAGTAGGCTATGTGAAAACAATATTAGTTTTGCGGTATCGGGTATCACCTAGCAACGGCCTTTTCACAAAACAAATGTAACTTTGAATCTTCACTGCCTGTCTAGCTGTCATCGCACGTTTATAATTATTTATAAAATCGCGCACTATTTTAGTTAGTAGTGTGATTAGTGTAGTTTAAAGTAGCAGTGGGTAAGCCAGCGTGTTTTTTTGCTTGTACCTATTAAGTTCCAGTCCTTACTGGGAATAACATTGAATTGAGTAGGTGTTACTAATACCCTTTTAAGGAACGAACCACTCGTATCTTGTATATTTTACGTTTTTGTTACTCCATCTGATATAGTTACGTTGCATTAGTTTGTTGAATATGAATTTAAAAACGAATAATGATTTGTTTCTTGAATTAAGGTCCTCTAAGAAGGATTTAAGTGATTACAAGACATTGTTTAATATTGTAGTACATAAACTTATTGTAGAAAAGTTAAGAGAGAAGGAGAATATTATATTAAAGGAGTCATTACGAAAATTTTGCCACACTTTATCAAAGAAATGGAAAGAATCTCAGTGAACATACGATACGTTTTTGAAAAGGAATGAAGTGTGGTTATCTAGAAATTTTGTGTGGCCAGAGAATATTACTTCTAATCAGTCTTCATCGTTGGCGAACGCGAAAAGCAAAGACCGTTCAAAAAACGTAAACCGTTTAGAGAATTGTCTCTAAAGCAAAAGAGAAGGAGAACAAATGCTTTACGAAAGGAAAACTTTGATGAAAAAGTTAAAAGTTAAAAACTGCCAAATTATATATTAGTCTATACAATTGGTACTATATGCCCTCTTCTGTTCATACGATTTTGATTCACGGAGCAGAAATAATCAAAGATGCTTTATTACCTATAGGGCAGCTATCCGAAGAAGCTGCAGAAGCCAGAAATAAACATTTTAGAAATTATAGGGAATTAAAATCTAGGAAATGTAACAGAATATATACCAATGAAGACATTTTGCACAATTTATTGATATCCTCAGACCCACTTATCTCTTAAGTTGCGGCCATCAGTAATGATAAAAAAAGGCACTGAATTGTCTCCGGATGCTTTGTCACTACTCTTGTGAAATTAGGCCAGCTTTGAGACAATTACGACCAGATACGCTACCAGTTTTAATTTATGGACTGCAGGCCATACCACCTAATTTTGATAGAAATCAGTCAAGACAAGAAATGTCATTGTTTACAGAAAATATCACAAACTATGCTCAAGCAGTATCTGTAATGGAGCACGAGTCCGAACAGCCAATATACAAGAATAAATCCAAGGCTCCATGATTGTAGTTATATTACATTTATCAGTATACACTTATTATTAATTGTTTGTTTAACCTAACCAATGTAATGTAATAAAGTTTAAAGTGGTTAGATTGTCCTTACAAAAAATATAATAGCACAAAACTTGAATTTATTTTGTTTATTCAATTTGGAATTACACTGTTTATATTCTTCTAAATAATTTTTTTAACTCACCCTGTATGTAGTTAAAAACACTTTAAAATACTTTTTAATGCAGATACGAAAAGAGCTTTATTCCCATTACCTATTGTTTTGCTATTCTTATGTCTTCTTAAATTATAATAAATGTACCTCATGTTAAAAATTATCCGCTTTGTCAATTTTCTGGCATTATGTCACTTTTTTCTGCAAAATCTGATAAAAGGACATCTTATCTTTCTACTAAACCATAACAATAATTTAAGATAAGATGACAACCAAGTTATTAAATTTTAAAGTGAATGTCCACATTTCTCTATATCTCTCCACTGTGCGGCGTGCGAACGCAGCAGGCGAACACGGCGGGCGATACACGATGAGCGACACGACCTGGCGGAAGAAAAATATGAGAATATTGTTATTGTGATATCTTTGTTAGTTTACAAGAAAAAAATATGGGATTTGTTCTATTACCTTGTCAAGACATAAGCGAAACTTTTATGAACAATAGTTTTTTTTCATTTAGGCCTTCCCTTTTTGTTAATTGAGTGTTATATTTAAAAAAACTACTTTTGAATCAAATCCGTTAAGATATGTATAAGGCTAGGGCGTTTAATTATTGCGATATCTTTGTTAGTCTACAAGATAAAAATATGGGGTTTGCTCTATTACCTTGTCAAGACATAAGCGAAACTTTTATGAA
>MU184297.1:0-30324 GCA_016904865.1 Pissodes strobi | reverse complement strand
ACGGCTATTAAAACACCGCCGCCTCTGTCTTTACCACTGGTAGCTGGTCCTCAATGGGCTCTAAAGACATTGAAGCCCTCTGGACAAAACTCTGCATCATTAATGCTTTCCGATAACCATGTTTCACTTAACATGATTATGTTACAATCACAGAGCAGGATTGCTTTCTTAAGATCTGCAACTTTAGTCCTAAGCCCTCCTACATTGTGGTAGTAGACACTGAAGGACTCTGTTGTATCTACATTTGGGGCTCGCTTTGAGTATACAAATCCTGGGTTTGACTTTCAGGATCCCTGTTTGTGTAAAACTTGCACAGTTCCACTCCATTTGGTCAGATTTCTGGAGACATTATTCTTTCACAACTCAAACAGTCAATGGTTACCTTAAAAGATTGATTCCTGCCTTCGACTGGCAATTTTTCTACCTGAAGATCTGATGTGATCCAGCTTATTTACTGGTTACTGGTCATAGATTAGTGTGATCCAGCTTATTAGTCAATCAAAGGTGGTATTGAGGTGTTATTTTAGGAACTCGGTTAGGAACTGGGTATAATTTCTGGTCAGGTCAGCCAGTTGTTTTAGGTTTTTCAGCTTCATCAGGGTTACTAAACTAAGACTTCTGCTGTTTACACCCTGAGACGGAGCAGCCTGATTCTTCAAAAAGTGTACAAATAAAGTGGAGAAAAAGGCCACAATTTGTTAGATAAACATGAATCCTCCACATCAATATAGAATGTTGAATGCAGTCTAATGTTCCTGGTATTGTTACTCCAATATTTTTCTTGAAATGACATTAAAAACAAAAAAAGAAGGACTAAAGAGAGGACGAACTTCAGGAAAACCTGTTGCTTATTGATAGTTATTAACTAGAAGTATGTCGCCTTTTGCCACATACCTTTTATCCCCAATCCAGCTTACACTACACTAGACACATCGACACTTGTAATATTTTATTTACTGGATAAACAAAATTTTAACTCACTTTTTTAGTCCTAATTTTCATAGCTAAAGTAACAGCAGATTCCAAGACCAACAAGTCCTTAATAGGGGGCATAGACTCCTTACCTCCTCCATATACAAGTCCAAACAGTAACTGAAATATACACTCTACAAATCCAAAAACTACTTTTAAAACCCGTCGACCGAAATCGTTCCATGTATTATCAACTTTCCCCATTTTAGCAATATTCCTGTGAAAAAAATATCTTGAATTTTGCCGACGAATGTCACAATAAATTTTAGTGATGGCCAAATGATTTCACAGATCTACACGTTGAAACTCCCGAACAAACTGTGGGTGAGCGGGTGACCATCGCATGATCGCACCGCAGGCCGCTAATTGTTACTTTTCCCGTGTGTTTTCCCCACTATCCAATATGATGTGTTTTGTTTACCTCATATTCATTTACATACTTGTCATCTTGTCAATCTTTTTTCGTGACCGTGACGTTCAAGGTTGGATTCAAAACTCCTCCTTAGTTTTCAAAGGTGCTAGATACCTACTCTGCTAATAATTTTAAAATTTATATAAGAACTGGGAACTGCATATTATTAAAGGATTGAATAACATAAAAGCAAAAACACTAAAAACAGTACTAAGAAGCAATTTAAAATTTAAATTTAAACTACGGCTTTTTTTATAGGGAATCAAGAATTTGGGAGAGTGGGAGAGACAGCAAGGCGTCAAGCATACGATGTTGCCACACTAGAAAAAAATCCGACTTTCGAAATTGAAAACGCGATGTTATATCATTGTTTTTATAATGTATAAATAATGGATATCTTATGTTTTGATTCGTCTAATAAGCAAGTAGACGCAAGAAAATGTATAATCTGTGTATAATTTAAACAATGGCAGAGCCATTAAAGACAATGGCGCAGCTTTGTGCTATGGTATTGTAGGGTCGAAAATTACAACTGGCAATATCGCAGCATATGTTCCGTGTTGGAAATGGGCGCTTTTTCATTTCCGACGTTGCGTCGCGTCGTCCGAAAAATTAAGCGTTAGACGGAAGTATCGGATCACATCTCGATTTTTCTTGCTGAGGAAATAAATAATTTTGGTGTGTATAATGTTAAATTGAGAATTTTGTCGAGCCATCGATTTCTAGGTTAAAACAATACAGTGCGCGCGCAACAAACTGCAATTAATTGTGTTTGGATGGATATTTATTACAATTCCGAAAAAATGAGCGGAAATAACAAACCAGAAGGAAAATCAAGCAAAAACAGCAAATCTTCGTCCCGTTTAAGTGCTTTTGCGATCCCGGGATCCGCACATTCAAAACCGCAAATTCCCGCGTTAGTGTCTCCGGTCCTAAGAGAAGTTGGTAAGCTAGCCGCTGGTGTCGCCTCCGTAAGCACTTCAAATTCGTCTTCAGGATCTGCAACAGGTATTATTTTATTTAAATATTATTCTTCAGTTGGCTTGCCAGTTTATAGGACTTGGAAGATTGCAATTTTTTTATTTGATATTTGTATTAAAATTTATTATATTTTATTAACAGCGTAAAAATAAACTAGTTCTCCTATAAGTATTGCGCGCATATTGCGCGATTATATATGCAACCAGTAAAATAGATATTTATATTTTTACTGGGTGGGTTGCCTGTAAAAAAGTACCCGTTTATATGGAATTTTGCGAACGATCTGAAGAATCCGGTTAAGCGTTTTAAGATGCTTTACACAAATAGAGCCTCGAATAGAGCACTATGACATCGACCTCTCCTATTATTGATCGATCCATCTCGTATTACAATATGTCTTCGTGATGCAATCAATTTGTGGCTAGAGTTCTCATGGTCGAGAGGTTTAGGTTTAGGTGGGTGGGTCTCACCTGGACGGCCCGGGTTCAAAACCCGTTGCTTTTTTTATTTATTTTTTTAAGAATATGTTTCGTTTTTTTTTTCTTGATTTTGGGTATGTCTTGGGTTAGTTTGGGTTAGCACCTGGTTAGTTTTCTTTTCTTGAGCCCCCATAGCGAGCGAAGCGACCCGAGGATCATGCGGATCGGTCGAGGGATCGGTCAATAAGAGAGGTCGATTTTTTACATAGTGCTCTATTGGTGTAAAGGATCTTAAAACGTTCCGGATAAGCCTCAAGCAGAAAAACGTTTGAGGCCTCTTTTCTTGACAAATTCTAGTAAAGATGTCGGAATTATCACTCTTGAAATTGTGTTTTTATTAAAAATACAAATCAAATCTCATGGTCCTATTTAGAGTAGATTTGCGGGGGAGGCTGAAAAAAAAAACAGAATATATAGCGCATTTTTTGGAAGTTCAATGTCAAATGGACTTAGCTAAAAAGTAGGGAATTGTATAAAGGTAAAATTAACTCGTTAAAATGGGAGTTTTATTAGGTAAAAATCGATTTTGTATTAAAAGTGCGTGTTTTTGGCTCAATATTTAAATTAGTTTGGTTTTCCACTCGAGTGCAAAAATTCTGTTTCGGTATTGTGGATAAAACTCTGTTTTAGTGGAAGATCCTTTAACTAACATTAAGTTTAAATTCTACCTATATGTCTTGATATGTTTTGTTCACAGTGTCCTATGTCAAAGTTTATTAAATAAAATATTCTGTAAACTTTGCCTATGCCTAAACTAAAGTTTACAGAATAAATATAAGTTGCCACAACGTGATACGCATGTGACAAAATATATTCCTTTGTTGGAAAATCACTTAAAGCAGGAAAATACCTAATAATGCAAATGAGGACAGTTTTATACTAAGTGAGAACGCCGAAATAAACATATTAGCTTATGTTGAATTTGATCCAACCACTTCTACTCTACAAGGCAAACATTTAGGGGAAGGTTGCCTATAATTGGACCGATTTTTAGATTTCTTATCATAGTTTCTAATGATAACATAAAATTAATCTTTTAACTGTTTCCTAGGACCCTTTGGGATGTTGACTACTTGCAGGAATTTTTTCAGAATTTTGTTTTGAAATCTTTTATTTTTGATAACCGTTTTAAAAAACCTCTGCTGCAAGTGGTTCCATAAGGGAAACTGGTTTCCTTAATTGGACGATTGGACCTGCGGTTTCCAAAATTGGACCACGTGATTTAATCTAATAAAAAATTTGTTTAACAAGCAAGGTCATATCAAGGGTCATATAAAATTGTCCTAATAATTTTTAAAAAAAATTTATTTCCCAAAAAAAAGATTTATTCGAAAACTTTTCGAATTTTTTTTTTTACTTTGTCAAAAAGAGCATGTTAAAAAATAAAATAAACGACAAAGAATTTAAAAAAACATGCATGCAAAAGACAACTTAAAGTTTTAAAAGTAGGTAACACTAAGAAAATAAACACATCATGATTGGGTTAAACACAATCAAATAAACACGATATCAAAAAGCTTAAAACTGTCAGTCTAATCACCAGTGCAAAAATCACAAATAAACTTTTCCTTTGAAGGCACATTGGCACATGATTCATGTACCCAGTCTCTACAGTTCAGATATTGGATCATGTATTCAACGATACATTCTCTACAAAATTTGCAATACCACTCGCGTTCATTTACTTTTGCCTTCTTAGTAGTACCAGAATCTAGCTGAACTTTACGTTTTACAGTTTTCTTCTTATCTGGAGTTGCCTGTTTAGCAGCCAACTCATCTTTATATGGACTTGCAGTAAGTACCTGTGCCTTCTGGGCCCCTCGAGATGTTTTCTTGGCTTGTTTTACAACTGGGCTTCTTAGGACTTCTTCGATTAACGCTGACACATTTTTGGAAGCAGAAGAGGGCCTTTCTTCAGGCTCGGACAGACGCTTAGGCTCCTTTGCTCCTAAACCCTCGGCATTAGGCGTGGACTTGATGGACCTCTTAGGTGCGGAAGTAGTTGCTGTGACTTGTAACTCTTTGTCAATGTCATTAGACGTAGGTTCACGCGAAGTCGGTGCTTTAGCCTCTGATGAAGTGGACGCACTTACTTTAGAATCATTGACTTTGGGCTGTGCCGCAGACGAACAAGGTGGTGCTTTGGCCTTTGAAGTAGATGCTTTCTCTTTCTTGATGAGACTTAGACCGGAAGTCGACGCAACTGCTTGAGATGTGGATTCAAATACGTTACGGTTTAAAGAGGCCACGTAGCGAGCTAGGGGCTCATCGTCGCTATCATCAGAATCTGATTCATCTTCAGAATGGTCACTTCTGTCAATGAGTTCATTTCTTGTCAAGACATCCGCAGGAGCAAAATCTACGTCTGCGAAAACATTTAGATCAACGGGCCAAATTCCAGTTTTTCTGAAACCGTTCATAGCATTTGCCATAACCGCAGCTCTGAGATAGGCTTCCCCAATAAGCTGTGCGATCTGGTATTGCGAGACAGCTAATCCTGGATGAGACCTTAGCCATTTTTCATTTGCCTCGGTATAATACAATTCTAAGGGTTTAAAAACCGCCACCTGTGGGTCGTATGGCCAGGGAGTTGTAACAGGAAAACACCATTTTCGCGAGCAAGTTCAATCGCTTCGAGGTTTTTGGAGTGTGTGCTGTGACCGTGTAAAACAAGCAAAACCTTGCTGTTAACTGATGGTCTTACACACTTTATAAAGTTTTTAAGCCAGGTCACAAATATGTTTGTGTTAATGTACCCAGTATCCGAGATTTCCACCAGACAATCGGGTGGAGCACCAGTCCTCAAAGCAGGATTTGCTCTTTTTCTTTGAAAATAATCATTGGGGCGACGAACTGTCCAGAAGCACTTGCACAAACAACAAACGTAGTATTGACTCCTCTCTCACCAGTTGCAATTGTCTCGAGCTGGCGCTTTCCTTTAGCTGCTAAAATCTTCTGGTACTTTTTTGCCACCGTCGAAAATCCCGACTCATCCATGTTGAAAGTTTGGACAGCTGTCAATTGATTTTCATCTACCGTTCTTTTCAAGATATCGAAAAAATTGTAGACATTTTCGCGATTAAATCCCTTGCATCGTGCTATGGATGTGGACTTCGGTTGTCTGAGTGTGAGGGTAGGATGTCGTCGCATGAATCCGTAGAACCACTATTTTCCAGCTAAACATTTTTCTTTGTTGGAAGTATGTTTTATTTGGTTATTTTCGGCTAGTTCGAAAGCGGCTTTGCGCACGTCCTTTATTGTCACTCCAAAGAACATTTTTTCCAAATAAAGAATATGATTAGCCAGTGCGTCCTCAAGTTCTTTGGAAAACACGGTTTTTCGTCCAAAGCTTTTGACATCTTTATTGGCAAATTTATTTTTGGATTCAAGATGCCTTTTAAATGTCGCTTTTGGAATGTTGAATACTCGGCATGTTTCATTAAGTCCAAATTTTTTCTCTTTATAAGCATTTATTACTTTCTCATATCTTGTACACCACTGTCCATATGTTTTTCTATTCTTTTTCTCATTGGAAGACATCCTAGGGGCAAAAAATTTTGTTAGTTTCCTAAATTAGACTAGCCATAGGCACTTTTTAATTGTGTAGAAATATTTCTTGTTTATTTTTTTGTGTATTTAAATATATTTTGCAAATTTCTATAATCGGGATTCTTTATTGGACCGGTCCAATTTCGGAAACCACATGGTGGTCCACTTTAGGCAACCACCACGTGTTTTTACAAAACTACACCGTAGAGAAAAAGAAAAAAAAACAATATAACTAGGTAATAGGGGGAATAAATAAAGAAAAACTTACTTGATAACCAGGTAATAACAGTTTTTTCTTAGGGATTGACAGTGACTCTGTATTTGCTTAGGGACGGAGTAAAATTCTTACATAAAAATGGAGAAATTAACATTTTTCGCTGCACTCGCCAAGTGCTGGCCGCCAACTAGTTGAGTTCGGTATCAATCAAGGTCTTTAGGCGGGAGTAAGATGCCATGTTGCCATTTGAATTTTCGGTTTCGTAGTTGCGGAGAAAAGTATGGTGGTCCAATATAGGTGGCGGTTCAATTTAGGCAACCTTCCCCTAAATGCTACTTTTGGAGGTCATTGGATGGGCACTAATGGGGCCGTAAGATGGCCGCCAAGGTCGTCTATTTTAACGCCCTTGGATTTTTTTACTAGATACTTTTTACTAAAGGTGTATATGATAAAACCGGAAAATATTCAGGATATCAGAGATAGAATTACTCCACACATCATTTCCATCACTTCCGTTCACATGGAAAATGCTCATTCGTGCCAAGAAGTAAACGGCGGTCGCTTTGAATACTTACATAACAGCTGGTTTTTGTTATTTTAAATTATTGTTCTTAACTTTACGTTACCTAATTTCCTCCCAACACACAAGTGACATTAAGAAAGCAGGTAAACTTTTAAGTGTCCATATCTAAAAAACTATTAGGTTTAGAGATAGGACCCTATAAATAAAACCTATGAAGATAGGTAAGTAGAATTTAACTTAAATTTTAGTTCATTAAAATCATTGAAATAATTCGAGACTGAAAGTGAGATTATTTAGTAATTCCGGTTATACCGGAAGTGAACTTGCTATGCCACTAGTAAATAGTACCCTTCAATTAAGCTTAAATAATCATAAGTTTTTCCTACATTAATTTTTTTCTGTCAAATTGATGTAATGGATGATCAATATGATATTTTCTATTCTGATTATCTCGAAACCTAAGATAAGTATAATGTGTAATCAGGTACGGATGGGACCCTACTGACTGGCCGGGGAAAGTTACCTTCAGGTGGCCCCACTCTATGTAAAAACTGAGTGGTGTCAATGGTGTTTTCTATAAAATATTTGTTACCATAATAATTTAAATGATGAACAATATGTATTTATTTTTTGACATTACACTTTTTTAATATTTACATTAAAAAAACATACTACATACATATTAAATTAAATACATCACTAAGTAAATGAAAGTAAAACTAAACTAATTAAATTAAAAAACATGTGTATAGAAATTGACCTATCTATAACTTATAAAAAATAAATACAAAATAAGAAACTATTAGTACATGAAAGGTAGATAATATAGCATATACTTCATCTAAAGTCTAATTATGTTTTATAAAGTCTAACATGTATATGTAGAATCTAATGGAGTAGCAGCAGCGTAGTAGCAGCGAGGGCATCAATAACCTTTTGATTATCCACACCATTTACACAATAATTCATCCAAGAGAATTAAACGATAAAAACTTAGGTTTTCGATGCATAGGCATCCTCCAAAAAAAACTACCCAGAGTGGCCAAAAGAGCATTGGCATTAAGCCATTTCAATTAATAGAATTCTCAATTATTCAAAGACAATTGAAAATAAATGCGTGCGACGCTCAATCCCATCAACCAATCCCAAAACAGTATGCCACGGAGCCGGAAACAAGGCCTTTTATCATCGACTTTATCCTCACGCGCTAAATTCAATTTGTTGAAAATCGAATCGTTCCGCAGCGCGGATTTATTTAAATTTCTCGATCGAGAAAACGTCGAAGCTAGCCGGAATAACTACGAGGGTTATAGTGCGTAATTAGCCTACGATCTCTGATTATTAATATTTTGCTGTGTTTTCGAACAAAAATTAACTTTTAATCTTTTTCTCCTTAAGGTAACATTTAGTCATTAAAATTTCCTTTTAAACGAACTTTGAATTTTTTGGGCAATTTGTCGAGACTGAGATGCTTGATTTTATTTAATCAAATTCTAAAATTCAGATAGATCCGTTGATCTAGAATAAATTTTGAATCGAATTTCTTTGAACTTTTTTGACTGACGCAGTAACGTTGTAGGTCGAACTAATGTTATTATTATTCTCAGTTTTCACGATTTCTGGTTTACGTTGGATAACTGTAGATCTGATAACTACCAGTGTTGTTACAGCCTAGTAGACTTTGCGTTATTTTAATTGTTTTCTTTTATTGCGGCCTTTGATATTTTCTTTACTCGAACAGATTGTATATTATCTGTATCCTACCGGTAACTTGACCGTGGATTAAATTATCATATGTTAAGGTTAGAGTCTGTAATTACTTGGTGCTATAATAGCGCTAGATCTAACTAGTTTTTTCTATATGTTGTTTTTGCGGCAGTTATCAACGAAGCGTAATTGAATGAATAACCATAGTTAGTTAGTTATACGGCATATGTGACGGATCATGATTCGAGTACATCAGTCTTTAATTAGATAATTACTCGACCTAATTGAACTTACCTATAACGAGAAGTTATTTGCAGTATCGCTGGCTTTCAACATATTTTACTGACGTTCTTTTTATTAATGCTTTGAGTGACCGTCATTAATTACTATCGATTATATCGGAATTTGTTTAGATTAAGCGTGTGAATTATTTCACCGAGTAAAGCCTACCTTCTTTTTTTGTTTAAGAATACAGTGTAACCATAAGAATTGATTTACTGAAATTTTCTCCAATTTAATCCTTTTTTTTTCTCCTGACCAGCTGTGATATTTTCTTATTAGGTAATAAAACCAATCCTTGTTTGTTTATTCACCTGTTTTATTTAATTAGAACTTAAGCGAATCTCCAACAGGACAGGCTCATTCCGAAATATCTGTTTCATTATCATTAGCGCTCAATAATTGAAACGCTCTTGATTATTTTTTAAACTTTTTCAATATTTGTTTACCTCTTTCTTTAGTCGTTTTTGATTAATTTTTGAATATTTGTTTTCATCGACTTTACGTGTTTTCTTTGATTAATTCGGGTACTTGCTTTATACCGACTTTGATTTTGATTAATTTTCGGGTAATTTTTTTTTCATTATTAATACTGATAAATTGCCGGTATATAATCTAATTTTCTAACTCATTTTTGCTGTTTTATTGATCGATTTCCCGGATAGAAATAAATAACGAATTTTTGGTATTTATTTCGTAACAAGCAAATTTTGGAGAGGCGACGTGCGACATTCAAATAGGCGAGGACGTGACAACCCTGGAAAACGAATGGCGCAGCAGTAGAATCGAATCGGTGTTATATAATTCGGAGTATATAGATAGATTAGAAATAAGGCGTAGATATAGTTATTGTACGATAGCAGAGTCGACTCATGGCGTTATGTAATTATGATAACTGTACCGGCGAAGGTGTATTGGCGAAATAAAACGTGTTACCAAAAACTAGTCGTTTACAGATCAGAAGTCGGGATAACCTACGTATTGTGTTATTTGTTGTGGAGAACGGTGAAATACGCGATTTCGGCGAGTTAAATCGCAGTGGCAACTTCTTCTTTTTTTGTGAGTGGCGATATCACAAAACTCATAACAAAAGGCGGGCGTTTGTTGCTATCCTTGACAGTAGATTGACATTTGGCGATTTTTCTCAGATATTCACGATAATAATTAATAAACAAGTGTGAGCTAATTAATTAGTGATTATTGTATAAAATGTGGCGTATTTTAACTGTGTTTATTGGCATTGGTGTTTAAAAGGCGTTTCTCAAGTGATTTCCTATGGAGGAAGTCAGAAGTAACGAGTTAGAGCTCGATTAAGAGTTGGAATTGAGCGACGGTGACCACGGCGAAGGCTATTCGGCGATAGAAGACGAAACAGTCTCCATGGTACATAAGTTGTTGAAAGGCGGTTTGGCAACTAGTATCCAGCAGATTGTGGCGACCGAAATGGCAAGGGCGGCGAAGCAAAAGGGGGCCAAAATGGTAAAGGCGACGAAACAAAGGGCGGCCGTTGGTACTGGCGGTACCAAGGGCAACAAGAAGGGCGAAAAATCAGGTGAGAGCGTTCCTCAGGCGGTAGTAGAGCATGCTTGTAGCGATAGGGCGGATTCCGCTTGCAGTTCGGGCTGTATAGGGTCAAGGGCAAGGGCAGGCGGCGACATTATTGACCCTTTCGATCCTGATAGCCGGGACTATAACGTAGTCAGGTGATTGAGCAAAATTGATCAGTAAGGCGATATTCATGAATGGTCGAACTATGAGAGAGCGTATTTTATGCAGGCGAAATTGCAAGGCGCAGCAAGGAGCTGGTTTAATCGGCTCGATGAATATGACCTCTCATGTGAAGACTGGAAGGCGGCTCTTAGGAAGGCGTTTCCTAGAGTGCATGACTTTGCTCAGCTGCTCAAGGAGATGATAGCGAGGGTTAAATTGGACGTCGAAACCATGACTCATTATTATCATGATAAAATGGCGTTGATCGAAAGGTGTGGGCTTTCAGGCACAAAGGCGCTTTCGTGTCTGATTGACGGTCTACCTTTCGATCTACAGGCGAATACGAGGGCATTTGGTTGCTTTTCCCCTGGCGACTTGTATGCTTTCCTCTTTTGACAGATATCGGCGTCCATCAACCGATGTTGTGGAATTGGAGGGGCAAGGAAGTCCAGGGTCATGCGCAGGCGAAGGCGACGAAGACTTTGCGGTCTTCTGAGGCGATTCTCAAATTGAGAGAGGCGTTTGGCGAATTTTGGGTATTCAAAGTGTACCATTTCCAACTGCTGGCGCGGGCTGGCGTTTACGAGCATGGCGTTTGCTGACTTTTTAGCGAGGCGAGGTGTAAAACCCCGAGGGCGAAAGGTTAGGTTGAAAGGTGCATGCAAGTGAGTCTGACTGGCGAGGTGCAAAGGGTGAATGGTCAGGTTGAAAGGTGCATGCAAGTGAGTTTAATTGGCGAGGTGCAAATGGCGAATGCTCTGTTGGCGAAAGGCGAGAGCTATGGCGATTTAAGGTCCAAACTTCTTATTGAGATAGCAAAAGGCGAGTGAGAACCTGACAAAGACGTAAAGTAAAGGTGATATTCGATAAATGGCGTAAGGTTGCAACACAGGCGCTACTCTTAGGTTAGGCGATTTGGTATTATGGCGAATGCACAGATCGATAAGATCTGGTTGATTTACTGGCGAGTTAAATTAACGAGGGCATTAATTGTTGCAGGATGGCCGAATGTAACAAGCAAATTTTGGAGAGGCGACGTGCGACATTCAAATAGGCGAGGACGTGACAACCTTGGAAAACGAATGGCGCAGCAGTAGAATCGAATCGATGTTATATAATTCGGAGTATATAGATAGATTAGAAATAAGGCGTAGATATAGTTATTGTACGATAGCGGAGTCGACTCATGGCGTTATGTAATTATGATAACTGTACCGGCGAAGGTGTATTGGCGAAATAAAACGTGTTACCAAAATCTAGTCGTTTACAATTTATTTATTTTATCGCGAAGCTTAACCTAAAACCAGTTACATATTTCAGCTTTGGGGTAATTCTCTCATGTGCTATCTAAAAGCCCGTGGCGTCTTAAATAAATCAACCCGTACCCTACTCTCCGGCATTTGAGCTAGGGCCTATTTATACGCTCGGCGACAGCTCGTTTTAGCCTATGCATTGACATTATTTCATTCAATATCTAATTTTTAAATTCTCGAAATTAATTTTTTTTTGTTCCTTCGAGTTGAGATTATTCACTCCCAGTTCCTTCTAAGCTGGAGTGAAAGTTTGCGCCCATTAGAAGGACAGAAAGGGCGTAATAAATTTTTGGCGTCCAACGTGGGGATTTTCGCATCAATATACGCTAGACAAAACGGCTCGAGACACGCTTTGTAACAATTTCAAATTTGACTATATAAAGAAAAATAATTAGAATGTTTCCCAAGCATAAAATTACATTGAATTTAAATTAGTAGTTATAGACTTGACAACAACGCAGTCTATAGCTTCAAAGAATCGATGACGTTTCGCCCGTGCTCCGTGCGCCACGCGACTTTGGATTCCCGGGAACTACCTAACTGAAATCGAGATTCGAGCGGCAGCGACATATATTATTTTGACTTGCCTCGGGGTGTTTCATTTGTACAACTTGGCAACCCTAGACCCTAGTCCTTTTCCATAGAATCTAAATTTCGAAAGAGATGCAGGGTATTCCATTTAAAATACCAAAGTTGACACTGCTTCCGGTTAAACCGGAAATGACAATAAAGTGTCTACTACATGGCCTAACTATGCATCTAAAGCAACGATACGAATTCTCAAAATGTCAAAGCAATAAATATCATTTTTGTGTCATTATAGGAGATACTTATATTGGGCTTGAATTTAAAATCTTCTTCGGCTATTGCGCACTGTTGCGTCTTCTGGTTGATCAGGTACCTAAATTTTTTCTTCTAACTCATGAAATTAACAAACTTCTTCGTATCTCTCAGCTTCCACGTCCTCATCACCAAATAAATCACTGAATGCCTGCTTAAAAGGATTTCTCATTTGCATTCGTCATCTGATGACTTTGTCAGGATTTCGCATAAATCCCCTTTTTTAGACCACATTGTACTTCATTATTGCTTATTGGCAAAAAAATAATCTCGCTGGGCTCGTTTGATAGTAAACTGAAAGTTTAATGCAAAACAATGTAAATGCTAATAGTTCTATTTGAATTCCTAGTTCTTTAAGTCGAATTATTTAACATTATGTTGTCATCCAATTCTTTCGTATCGCTGATAACGTTCTAGGGTCATCATAGTAATACAATTTTATCTGAACAGCTGCGTTTTTAAAAAATTAATACATTTCTTTTAAAATACATATGGTTTATTTACAAATTACTTAATTTCTCTGCTAAATTCTAATTAAAATTAATTTGTTTTTTGTTTTCTAGTTGATTTAATTTTTGAGACCAATAATTTAAGTATTGCTTTAACAGCGTACAGAGCTAAAAGAACCACCGCAAATATACTTGCCAATACATCTAACATTAAATACTTGTAAAGAGGCAATTTTGCCCCGGCCACTTTTAAGTGTTCAGCACCGCCATTTCTTATAACATATTCTACCCAGTAGACAGCATTTTCCATTGGCTTCAGAGGTCTATCGTGGAAAATTCTCGATCTTCTCTGAGCATGTTCCTTGTACTTTGGATTTGTCAAAAGTTCTTGAAGGAGTTCACTTAAAGTTTCTTCGTTGAAGTTCTTATCATTGTAGGCGAGTTTAAGACCATAACCATACTGAACTGCTTTTTTGGCGTTCATGAACTGATCTGCAAATACGGGAACAGCAAGAATTGGCACACCATGGTAAATAGTTTCAGTGGCACTTAGGAAGCCTCCATGCGTGATGAATAATTTCACATTGGGATGGGCTAAAACAGGATAACGATATTTGAAATTTTCACATTACAACAACAAATATGTATTGGGTCTATTTTCTATTTACTTTACTTTAATAAATTATGCATCATACCAGGACAAGACATGGGTATTCATTGAAAAGCTAAATATTACCTTTGTTGAATTTATATACTATTTCATTATATTTTAAGATTCGTTCTCGAAAATATGTATTGTACTGAAATTTTCAATGAAGATGATAAATCTTCAATAAAAATATATTTGGATTGTACGGACGTACCCAGGGTATACTTTCTTGAAGGAGAGACCCGGGTGGCATTTAAACATTCCGGTATAGCATTCGGCACTCATCACGTAAATTTTTACTATTATTTTACTTCATGCATTGCCCGCCGTTGGCTTCGCTCGCTACGATGCGCAACCAATCAAAACCCAAATTTAAAAAAATAAACAAACATAACCTTAAAAAATAAACAAATATTTCTCGCCACTCGGGTCGTTGTAGCACAAGTATACGGCGACAACCTTACAGTGAAATTTAAAAGCAATTTAAAGCAAACAAATGACAAAAAAAAACTATCAAGTGATTAAGAATATAATGGTACAATATGAAGATTGTACTGAGACCAATTCTGTTGGTAAACTCGGTACTGTATGCCTTACACCTAAAAGCTCTAAACACTACAATCCGAAGTGATCACTTTGGTTTACCTAAGATTATTACATATACGTATGCTTGAACTAGTAGCTGCACTAATTATCAATGTAGCAATAATAATATGATCAATCGATAAACAGCCACAATAATTAATTCAATCGATCAGATAAATGAATAAATAAAATTAATGAGCTACCTTAAAGCTTGGTCGGCAATGCTATATTTATATTTAAATATTAAGAACGATTATATCAATCGGCAAGAAAAATAAATTGTTTAATAAAATTATGAAAGCTATCTTAAGGCACGATCAACAGTGCTAAATTCATAATAATAAAACAAGAAAAAAAATAATAATAACGATACCACGTTAGATCCGGTTGAAAAGGCGTCAAGCTCAGCAGTTGAGGAGAAAGTTCAACCGCTCTAGAGTTCTCTGCCTAAAAAGGTGAACGGTGATAAAACTTGCAGTGGACTCGATAGCCCGGTGGTAAAACCTGCGTGGGGTAGCCCGGTGATAAAACCCTCTCTCGAGTTGGAGGGTTGCTGGAGGATCAACTGCCTCGGTTTTGTAAGATGAGCTCGGAAAGCCTCTAGTGCAGTACGAATCTCCCAATAACTTGGTAGTGTCAAGCACTAATTAGGGACTCAATCACAGATCCTCTATTTCCGACAGGTATTTCTAGAAGAACGAGACCTCGGTTTCAGTCAATTTGCCGTTGCCACTTCCACAGAATTAGAAAAACAACGTCAAATCAGAAAAAGTGGCAGTGCCGAGAAATGCCTAACGAGTCGATACAAGGAATAATTCTAAGATAATAAACAACTTAGTTCTCGTTTATTATTGTTATAATACGACGGCAGAAGCCACAATTAAAGAGCCAAAATTAAATTTTTCAATAAATAATAGGAAATATTCCTAAACGAAATAATAAACCTTTAAAAATCCAAATTGACAGCATCAATTATGGGAAAATAGCCCATTAGTACTGTTGGGGAAACACCCCAACACGTGTAGAAACTATTGTTTTTCACCGTATAGTTTGGTGATAACACCCTGTATGTATGTAGAATGAATGAGCCGTAATTAAACACAAAATAGATTTATTTTACCTCGGGTACAACCCAATTTGTGCATTTAAATTAGCATATGCCAGTTCTTCAAAACCCCTTAGTCCAAACCAGGACGGACGATTCCTTAATTCAAACCTGAACAGTACTGTCAGTATAATAGATTACAATATAGCAACTCTTCATTCGTAAAGGAAAACGTTTGTAATCGTTCTCAATTCAATATATTTTTGTCTCATTCAGCATTGTGAACAATAGTCTGTCAAATAAAGAAAGAAAACTGTTTCTACCCTTTTAATCTCAAATGAATTCGGTATGTGTCACCGCTCACATTTATTATGTGGTTTTGCCGCTAGGCGATTAGCTCAAGGAAAGAAATTAATGAAGTCAGTGCGTAGAAAACACTCATTCGCGTAGGATCTGTCTAGTCACAGCTCTCCTAGTTTCCGCGCCAAAAACATCTAGCCATGTCCTAGCTCTGTTTGAGGCAAATAATTAGTTTGAAAGTGTCTTACAACCACTAAAATGTTCTAGATCAGTCCAGTCTGCTCTCTAGCCTCTCAGTTCAGTTGAAACGTTCGCTCGAGTAGCAGTAAAACGTGCTGTTCTCTGGCCAAAGTTCAAATTCCTTTTTGGGCCAATTTCTCTTGTATGCACAAATATTAGAGAATATTTAGTGCACCTCAGCTATCTTTGTTCAAGGTTGGACAAAGACCTCCTTTCGGGATTTTTTAAGCAATTCTTCGAAGTCAGAACGATAGCGTCCCCTTTAGAAAATTGAACATAAGATGGCGGACTGACATTCCTGGTCGAATTTCTGTAAGCAAGGTGAAAGCCGGATTTATGGTTTCCGCAAACACAAAAATTAAGTTTTGAAAATAACTAAGTAAAATCTCTCCCCGTTAAAGGCAGGTAAAGCAGTCAAGGTGAAAGGTACGCTGTGTGAAAGTTGCTAAGTTGGAGAACGAAAAGTATTAAAATAAGGAAGATAAAAAACTCATTTTTAAATCAAACAATCAAGACTTTTTAGTAGATATTTCTAATTTTAAGAAACCTTTTGCAATCCTAATTTTATGCTTGAATGGACGAATGCCTGCAATTATTCTAAGAATTGTATATATAATTTCTATTTAACATAGAAAACGCTGTTTATTTATATCTATAATATTCAAATGCAATTTACACCGGCATTATTAAAGTAAATTAAACCGAATACATGTTTCAATTCCTCTCACTACCCTATAGCAATACAGTTCATTAAAAGTGGTTAATCAAGATACCACACCCTTCTTTATGGTATTAAACAATAATAAAATCACTTGTTTATCCCGACCATAAATTTGGTCTACTATCGAGCCGGATATTTTCATAAATTTAAAAATAAATTTGCTCTCCGGATCATAAATTTGATCCGATCGAGCCGGATAATTAAGGTCCTTCGAAAAATATTGAATTGAAACGTGTAAAAAGGGATATAAAATATTAGATTTGATTTGTTGTCATATTGATGTAGTTAGTTATTGTTTACTGTAAATTGAATTAGGTATTTACTGTAACTCTTTGTCACACCATTTTGTGGTGGATGGACTTCCTGCAACCAGCAGGACTCGAGACACGACCAGGGCTGCTCAAAAAAGTGAAAGACTTTCGTGGTAAGTTGTACGAAACTCTGTAATTGACTGTTAATAAAGACTTGTGTACTGTGTTTATTTCCTCATTGATATATTGTTATATATGCACTGTTTATATCTGTACTTTATGTTGTGTTGATATTATTGCATTTCTATTGATATTTGCATATTTTCGCACTGTGTATTTTTAAAAAGATTTCACAATGACGTATGAACAATTGAAAACACAGCGAACCAGTGTCAAGGGTAAAATCACACGGATAAGTAATTGGATGCAAGACAATGCAGACAAAGGGAATGAAGTTGAGCATTTTATTTTAAAACGCGATAGATTAGAGCTTGCCTTCAGCAAGTATGAGCAAATTCAAGACTTGATTGAATGTATCCCCAATGAGGAAACACTTGACACTGAGATTCGTGAGGAAGTGGAACAGACTTGCGATCATTTATTGGTTCAGATGCAAAAGCGTATTAAGAAGTTAACTATACCCATTCAAGTTGTTCCAAATCCTCAATGTGTAGTTCAGCAGAGCTCCCCTCCCCCTTCTGTAAGATTACCAGAGATAAAGATCAACCCTTTTAATGGTAAAATTTCTGAATGGAACTCTTTCATTCAATTGTTTGATATATTAATTACAGACAACACCTCACTAAATGACATACAAAAATGCATGTACTTAAAGTCATTTTTGAGAGACGAACCTCTAAAAATTATTGAAAGCTTACTCGCAACGAATGATAACTTTGAAGTTGCAATTAACTTATTGAAAGAAAGATACGAGAACAAATTGTCAGTAATTAATGCTCATTTCATCTCGCTATTAGAAATAGACTCTGTTGTCAAATGTACTGGTCCTAATTTAAGACAATTTGCAACCGATCTAAAGAAAAATCTTGATTTAATTAATAATCTTAACTATTCTTACAAAGAACTCTGGGAATTTCTCTTAATTTATTTATTTGTGAAAAAAATAGGTTTTGGCACTCGTAAAGCCTTTGAAACAGAACGAGATATTAACATGTTGCCAAATCTCACTCAATTTCTTGATTTCTTACACAAAAGATGTACTATATTAGAAAACTTGCCTTCTGTAGACAGTACTCAGAAAAATCCTACAAAAGGAGGCTCGTTGCATGTAAGGCAACAAACCAAGTCGGTTCTGTGTAGTTTTTGCAAGTTAAACTCGCATAAAATATACTCTTGTGATAAATTTAAGAAACTAAACTTGTTTGATAAGTAGAAAGTTGTAGAAAGTAAAAAACTTTGCTTTAACTGTCTCGGTACTAGTCACTCGAGAAGTTAATGTACCTCCACTCGAAGATGTTCTTTGTGTGCTCAGAAACATCACACTCTTTTACATAATTCTCAAGTACACACACCTCAATATGGTTTCAATGGCCATAGTTCTCTCTCGTTTCAAGGTAAAGTTTTTGATAATCAAAACTCAGCAGCCCATGGTATTCAAAATGATCAGCCTATCAATAGGCACTCTCTCGACAGAAGTCAGTCATGTCTCTTTCAAGAGCATGATACCCTCCTTCTCAAAATAGAGGACCCCCTCAACTACCTCAAGATAGGTGTTTCTCTCAGATATCTCTAAATGGAGATCCCCCTCAAGTGCCTCTGAGACGATCCCTGAATTCGAACCTGTACAGTACTGTCAGTATAATAGATTACAATATAGCAACTCTTCACTCGTAAAGGAAAACGCTTGTAATGGTTCTCAATTCAATATATTTTTTTCTCAGTCAGCATTGTGAACAATAGTCTGTCAAATAAAGAAAGAAAACTGTTTCTATCATTTTAATCTCAAATGAATTCGGTATGATTGTGTCACTGCCCACTTTATTATGTGGTTTTGCCGCTAGGTGACATAAGCGTCTGGGTGACTTACGTCTGGAGACTATCCCATAACTCTCAGCAGCATGCCTAAATTCACTTTTCGCAGGCCCTTCGCTCGCTCCGCTCCCTACGGGGGCTCAAGAAAAGGAAACTAACCAGGTGCTAACCCAAGACATACTCAAAATAAAAAAAAACTGTTTAGAAATCTAACCTTAAAAAAAATAAATAGAAACCGACGGGGTTTGAACTCGCGTTGCCGAAGTGAAGGTCAACCATGCAAACCTCTAGACCATCAGAGGCATACAAACGATTTGTTACATCACGAAGTACATGAAAACAGCTGAATGCTGAGAGTTATCGGATAGTCGCCAGACATAAATGTCTGGGTGCACCGGAATGGATTTCCCCTTCTTCATTGACATATTGGGATATTTCGGCACTTCACGCATTTATCATATGATTCCTATGAAACGTTGACTATAATTTCACTTCACGCATGAAACCGTGTTCCATATTATTATAATCAAACAGAACTAACCCAAATTAACTCAAATTTAAAAAAGGAATAAACATAACCTTTTGGCACGCAAGGCTTCTAATTTTTGATCAGTTGCTTCCAGAGCCTGGTGGTCTAGTGGTAAGATGGTTGGTTTGGCGGCTGCGCTTGTGAATCTTGTGATGTGACGGCGCGAGTTCGATTCCCGTCAGTGCCCACAGATCTTCTTATTTTTTTTAAGTTATGTTTATTCCTTTTTTAAATTTGAGTTAATTTGGGTTAGAATTGGGTTAGTTTTGTTTGATTGTAATAATGCAGAACACTTTATTTTTTAAAAGTTATGTTATTCCTTTTTTAAAATTTAAGTTAATTTGGGCTAGAATTGGGTTAGTTTTGGTTAGTTTAGTTTCATTGTAATAATGTGGAACACTGTTTCATGCGTGAAGTGAAATAATAGTCAACGTTTCATAGGAATCATATGATATAAATGCGGAATGCCGGAATATCGCAATATTCCAATAAAAAAAATGAAATCCATTCCGGTGTACGCAGACTCTTGTCTAGGCAACTAGCTCAAGGAAAGAAATTAATGAAGTCAGTGCGTAGAAAACACTCATTCGCGTAGATCTGTCTAGTCACAGCTCTCCTAGTTTCTGCGCCAAAAAACATCTAGCCATGTCCTAGCTCTGTTTGAGGCAAATAATTAGTTTGAAAGTGTCTTACATCCACTAAAATGTTCTAGATCAGTCCTGCTCTCTACCTCTCAGTTCAATTGAAACGTTCGCTCGAATAACAGTAAAACGTGCTGTTCTCTGGCCAAAGGTCAAATTTCTTTTTGGGCCAATTTCACTTGTATGCACAAATATTAGAGAATATTTAGTGCATCTTTGTCCAAGGTTGGACAAAGACCTACTTTCCTTTTGGGCTTTTTAAGCAATTCTTCGAAGTCAGAACGATAGCGTCCCCTTTGGAAAATTGAACATAAGATGGCGGACTGACATTCCTGGTCGAATTTCTGTAAGCAAGGTGAAAGCTGGATTTATGGTTTCCGCAAACACAAAAATTAAGTTTTGAAAATAACTAAGTAAAATTTCTCCTCGTTGAAGCAGTCAAGTTGAAAGGTACGCTGTGTGAAAGTTGCTAAGTTGGAGAATGAAAAGTATTAAAATAATTAGAGTGTCTTACATTTGTAGTCAGATTAACTATTTATTTTTTTCTATATATTATGTAACGGTTTTTCTTTTTTTTAAATATCTATGTATGTATGCCTAATCACTATGGATAATAAACAGGGTAGGGTTTCAGGGTGTACTGAGCCCTCTAAACTATAAAAAAAAAACTATAAGAAAGATAAAAACTAATTTTTAAATCAAACAATCAAGACTTTTTAGTAGATATTTCTAATTTTAAGAAACCTTTTGTAATATTAGTTTTATGCTTGAATGGACGAATGCCTGCGATTGTTCTAAGAATTGTGTGTATAATTTCTATTTAACATAGAAAACGATGTTTATGTATATTTATAATATTCAAATGCAATTTACACCTGCATTGTTAAAGTAAATGAAACCGAATACATGTTTCAATTCCTCTCACTACCCTATAGCAATACAGTTCATTAAAAGTGGTTAATCAAGATACCACACCTTTCTTTATGGTACTAAACAATAATAAAGTCACTTGTTTATTCCGACCAACTACTATTCAGGGCTACCAACCGAATATTACAAAAGTTACAACAGGCCACGTGAAAAGATAAATATGCGTATCTCAAAGCAAATCAGGAACCTCAAAAAGTTATCAGCCTGAGATTAGAAGTGGCGCAAATCAGGGACCCCAAAAAGTTCTCAGCCTGAGATTAGAAGTGAAATATTCAAACCAAAAGTAGAATATGAATTTGACGGATTTAACGAGGCTCAAAAGTAGGTTTTATTAACTCAATTCTTAAAAATACGGGACGGCAAGCAAACATAATTAACCGAAGTCAGACCCGAGAATACTAAACTGTTGAGAAGCGACAGCCGGCGGCGGCGTCTTTGATATTCCTTTGATCTCGATGGGCCTCTTTTCGATGACCTTGAATGACTCTCGTTTGACATTAAAGCAGCATAATCGGAGAAGACAACGGTTTTGTCTTCTTGGATAATACCTTGTAGTACGGGAGCATGGGGAAGTAAATTATTTCATGAATCAGTAAATAAATCAAAATTATTTATTTAAAGAACTTATTATTAATTTATAGGTATGTTGGGGTTTACTTATAATAAGATATATCAATGTATAGATTTATAATATGTATAGGCTACATCATACATTAGGGATAGGATAGAAAAATAAATCAAACACACTCACAGAGCCACTCCTGACGTCTACGTCTTTGTCATATTTTGCTCATTCATTAAATTTAGTGGTAAGTTGTTTAATTTTCCGACATTGTTCAAAAATTATATGTATTTTTGCAGCATCAGCTGTAAGGTGGAAGGTTTTGAGACTTAATATACCTATATTAACTTTGAAACCGTCAATCGACACTCAATGGGAAAGTAGAATAAATGTAGGTAATTTAACCTTTAATTTCAAATTTCAAAAAAGTTTACAACAGTCGTAATGAAATAGTCGTTAATGATAAGAGAGACATAAAAACAAGAAATATGGCACAAACATTAGCGGAGAAATTTATTTCATTTAAATTTATCTGTTCATTGATAATTGGGCATGATCTTCTGTCAAAAGTTAACGTCTCAAAATCCTAAAATTAATCGTTGCGAATGTGTAACTGTTTTAAAAAATTTAATTAACCATGTCAATAAAAAATGGATTCATCAGTCCTGATCAGTTTTGATCTATTTATCAAAGAAGCTGAATGACTAGCTGCAGAAATTAACATACTGCCCGAATTCCCTCTTGTTCGTCAGCGAAAAGTCCAACGTACGAGTCAAATGACGAGTTCCCTGTTGATCGAAAACGAAATTTTAGAGTAAATTTTTATTTTAGTATATTAGATATAACAAAAAATTCACTAAAAGAAAGGTTTTATTTACTAGAGGAATGTAACAATTTATCTAAATGCTTATACGAGTTTCACGAAATGGACCTGGTTTTTTGGGAAAATTATGTATAGATCTGGATTCATCTTTACAACAAGGGCAGAGTAACGTCTCCTAACCAGGTATCGACGGAAATGAACTGTGTAACGAAATTTTATCTTTTAACGCCATTGTTATCACTTAAAGAATCCAAACCTTACTTTATATTAAGTTATATTATCGATAATGATCTTACCTCCTGTTTTCCTAATTTAGCTGTAGCCTTAAGAATATTTCTTACATTACCTGTGACAGTGGCCTCTGGGGAAAGAAGTTTTAGTAAATTACAACTAATTATTTTTTTTTTAAGATCTACTATGTCCCAAGAAAGATTAACGAGCCTTGCCACTATTTCAATTGAACAAGGTATGCGCCAAAGCTTAGACCTATCAAATATAATACCTAATTTTACAGCTAAGAAATCTCGAAGAGTTTTAGTTTAGTCCAACAGTATTCTAATGCATTTTAAGCATTTATGAGTTTCTCTTTTTGCACGGGTCCGGCAGAACCTCCAGGAACGGCGCTGGACACTCAGTAGGAGAAAATATATATTTCCGTAACAGTATTTTTTTAAATAATATACAAAATTTTTACTAATTATTTTTTACATATTTTTAAAACACAGGTAAACATAAAAAAGGGCTATTATTTATAAATGCGATAAAATTTTTAATTTTCTCTTACATTTTTTTCCTCTCTATTAGAATATTTTAGTGTGTAGAAAATTTTTAACCGAATAAAAAACTTCAAAATAAAGAATTTGGGTAATTCAGAGCAAGGATGTACAAATTCCACCTTTTGCGTTAGGCTTAATAATTGATGGGAAATTCTGTTTCCTAGAGAAAAATATTCAAGCTTTGAAGTAAATATTTTTTTCAATTATTGATAAATAAAATTAACAAATTGTTCTGATGGATAATTTAACGCGCCATAAATATCAGTTTCCGTTGTGAAAGCTCTTAAATGGATTAATAAATTAGAAACGTCTAAGTTTTTACATTCCTTTGCAAATGATTCACATAGCTCGCAGCTATGTATGTACCGGGTGTTTCACTATAAATGGAACCCCCCTTTAACTTTTTCAATTGACGTTTTAGAAAAAAACGTCAAATACAAAAAATAAAGGGTATGATGTGAAGTTTTTTGTGGCATAGCACAGTTTTATACAGGATGTTCCACAAATGTGGGATTAAACAAAGTTTTATTTTTTTAAATGAAACACCCTATATATTATTGCATATTTGGATTTTGTGGAGAATTCTAGACATATTTCATAAATAATGTCCTATACGATTCTGTTACTGTTTTTGAAATATTGACAGTTGAAAATCGACCATTTACCAAGTTTGACAGCCTGTAAAATCTAAACGGCTAAAGAGAGATCAAAATGGTTTGCACTTTCCTATCTTGTATTTTTCATAAGTTATTGTTTGACATTAATTTTTTATTTAACCAGAGGTTAAGAAATTCCGGTCAAATTTAACCTCTGGTTAAATCTAAAATTTGTGTCGAACGATAGCTTATGAAAAACCAAGATAGGAAAGTGCAAACCATTTTGCTCTACCTCTTGTTTAATCCCGCATTTATGGAACACTCTGTATACAACTGTGCTATGCCACAAAAAACTTCACATCATACCCTTTATTTTTTGTATTTGACGTTTTTCTCTAAAACGTCAATTGAAAAAGTTATAGGGGGGTTCCATTTATAGTGAAATACCCGGTACAGGTTTATCCAACGAGGACTAGACAAGGCAATTTTTTGACCATCCCGGTACGTCTATAAAAAAAAATTGAAGTAGCCATCTTATGTAATTTTCTCCCGCGAATTCTGATATGTTCAGCAAAAATCAATTGAACATCAAATAAAAGTGCTAGGGGTCACTTTGATATATTTTTTTAAATAGACCACTCTGTATATTACTACATTTTTGGATTTTCTACAAAAATCTAAACACATTTTGTGTATAATATCCTATACCTATCTTTAGCTATTTACCAAATATTGACAGTTGAAAGTCGGGTATTCTGACACACTTTGACAGGCTCTAAAATCTAAACCGCACAAGGCCAAAGAAAACGGTTTGCACATTCCTATCTTAAGTTTTCATAAACTATCGAATGACAGTATCTTCGAATTTAACCTGCGGATAAAATCAACCGGAACTTTTAAACCTCCGATTAACTTCAAAGTTACTATCATTCGATAGCTTATGAAAACCCAAGATAGGAATGTGCAAACCGTTTTCTTTGATTTCGTACGGTTTAAATTTTAGAGCCTGCCAAAGTGTCAAAATGCCCGACTTTCAACTGTCAATATTTGGTAAACAGCTAAAGATAGGTATAGGATATTATACACAAAATATGTTTAGATTTTTCTAGAGAGTCCAAAAATGTAGTAATATACAGGGTGTTCCATTTAAAAAATATCAAAGTGACCCCTAGCACTTTTATTTGATGTCAATTGTTTTTTGCTGAACATATCCGAATGCGCGGGAGAAAATTACATAAGATAGCAATTTCAGTTTTTTTTTTAAGTACAGGGAAAGTAAAAAAATCGCCTTGTCTAGTCCTCGTTGGATAACCCTGTACATCAAATACCTTTTTTAATTAGATAACCGCAAACATAGCTGAAGGCATTTTGAGTTGTTAGGTTTTCATTTCTGTAGCTATAGTTTGGTAGAGTTATCGCATTAGTTAACTGATGTTCTTCATTGGCAATATTTTCAGCTACATGTGCGGAATCAAAATTAATTAACAATTGATCAAAATCTTCTTGGCAGTTCATTTGGTCCGTATGGAAACAACTTTGCCAAAATAGCTTTCGAAAGGCGGTCTGAAACTGTATATAAGGGTGGGACCGCTTTGTTGCCGGGCACTTCCAAAGAAGTTTTCGATGCTATCTGTATTTATACGTCTTGTTTTTAAGTATTTAAAATTTGCTTTTGAAAGTTTTTCCCACAATTTGATAAGCCCATGCATTGTCACAGCCCAACATTTTGGAAATCTTACCCTGTTGGTTATGTCTTTGCCAAATTTGTCAAAAATTTTCATTTCAGACAAAGACAATAAAGCAGCTTTTAAAAATTTAATTTGATATTGAGAGCCTTCAAATACTTTCTTAAACTTATAGGATGGTCGTAAGGAGTACAAATTTAACACGTCAAATAGATTATTAAATGAATATAAAGCATCTATTGTACCCAAAGCATCTCCAGGAAGGGCACCCAAACTCGTATAGGTGTTCATTCGTGTTGTGAATAGTGTAACTTTTCTTAACTGACGTCAGTTAGAAAAATATAATATTATTTTATTAGTTTTAAGTTAAATATTTTCAATAACCTAATGGTAAAAAAACATGAGTTTAACAACTCATGGCCATTCGCTTGGCCTCTCTTAATCCAAGATTAAGTTAAGGTACACCTTATCTGGTATTTTTTGTTGCACCATCTCTCTTAAGTGTAAAGCTTCACTTAAAAATCATATAAAATTAAGCCTAGAAAGAGGTCGGGTTAGCCTCTTATCTCATTTATATCCTTTATGTTTTGATATTTTTTTTATATAATTAAACATTTCTCTTGAAGCATCAGTTACCACTATGGACCTTGCAAACTTTTTAATCAAAGAAGACGACAAATTGGATGAATTAATGTTAATAAGTCTTTGGTATTCCCAAAAGAGTTTACCGGCGATTAAAGTATTTTTGTTCTTTCCATAACTTAATGTTTTTCAAAAGTTTTCTTCTAAATAAACAAACAGCTCTTAATATTTTGGAGTTAATAGGAGATGAAATTGAATACCTCTACGATCTGTAAGTAATATCAGAGACAATATGGTAATATGCCTAGCTGTATCACATTGAAGTAAAAAAAAATCACCGAACTAAAATGAAACGCCAATGTCGCCAATGCCAATAGACGGAATAGAAAAAGCACCAGAAAAGTAACCAAAATTGCAACATTGACAAGTTTACCTCACGTTTCGCTAAGAATTCGTTAAGCCTTGGTCGCGCGAACAAAATTAATCTAAGGTGGACCTTAAAGGACCCCGCACCCGACAGAGAGAATTTCGGAACCATACGATTTGCTTTAAATTTTAATATGTTGTAAGTATGGATAAGTACTTCACATACATTTTTGTGAAGTACTTATGCATACCTACAACATATTAAAATTTAAAGAAAATCGTATGGTTCCGAAATTCTCTCTTTGTCGGGTGCGGGGTCCTTTGAGAGGGACTTACTAAAGTCACGATTTTAAGCAAAGCCTTGCAAACAGCCATCAGTAACATACTAAAACTCGACTGTTACCTATTATTAAATAGTTTAAAAAAATAATTTATATAAAAATAAATACTTACAGTTCTGGATTTCTGGGAAACGAAAATAAACTAAATCCTTGCCCAGTAACAACCGAACATCCCCTATAGACACAATTGTTACTCGAACTCGACATGCCCATAATTATTATTATTACATGCCAATCGAAAAAGCCAACAACAAAGTGAAAATACAGATCGTTAAAAATGCACTATTAGCGACACTGCCACTTGGACTACGAAACAACTGTTGACATCAATGTCATATCTCGACACTGACGGACAGTGACGGAAAAGCAGCATATTTGGCGAATGCGCATACTAGATTGAAATTATTCTGTCGCTTCTCAGCAGTTTAGTATTCTCGGGTCCAGACTAATATCATAATATCTTATTTTAGTTGTTTGATCAAACCTAAGCGAACTACAGATTATCAACTAAAATAAATATAGTCACAAAGTGCCTGAGGGCAACATAAGAAAAAGGGATGCTGAAAATAGCTACTTATAAAAGCCAGTACATATATATTATTAACCGTACGTAGAACAAAATTAATTTACATTAGTAAATGCTGCAACATTAAGCTTATTGACAACAAATCGAATAAATGAATTTAAAATTAATTAACCGAAGAGGATAATATTTAATAATTCTTACCACACAATATAGCCTCTTTTGTTGCTAAATGCAGCATATAAAATAAAATTTAAAATCTTTTACACTGGCAAAACCAGACTGTTAAAATTTTTTCAGATATTAATAGGCTTCTATTGAGATTCGTTTAGTATTTGAATGACACGCGATACCAAAAATGCCCCAAATACTCAGGAGATTGAGCTGATGACACGAAAAAAAGTTAATGTTTTAAAAAATGTATTTATCTTAAAAGTCTTTGAAGCGTTCAGCAACACTCGATTTGGCATTTAGGTTGCAGGGTTGCAATATACATATACATATTATACATTACCTAATATATCTTGTTGAGGCATCCAACTTTTAACCAATACATTGTCTGGTATCCCAGGGGCTTTCTCATCTTCGAATTTCCACAACACCTTTTGCTTCAACTTCTTAAACACATTGAACAATATTTGTCTTTTCTTAATCGGCATTTCCTTTGCTTTAATATTACTTCCCATACTGAAATAAATAACGCCATGTTCGGCATGGTCCAAAAAGTCTTGCATGTCTTTGGGTAACTGTTTGGGGGGATCGATATGGTACCCCCCAATTTCCACCATATTGGGTACTAGTGGCATTGCTTCCAATAAGCTTGTGTGTGAACTTAGTAATATAAGTGACACGCGGTCATTCAGTTGGTCGATTGTGGGCGCTCCAGGGAATGCCTGCTGTAGTACTTGGTTATGGAGTGGGGTTAAGTAGAACTTGTTAAGAACATAATCGACAACATAGTCGAAGAAGTTAAATAATCTATGCCAGAAGTTTTCGAAAGAGAAATCACAAGAGCTGAAAAAGTGTGGGATATAAGCTGGAGGCATTGGGTTCCCTACTATATTGTTCACCCATGGCACTGGTCCTAAAAATTTAACAAACGTTAGAGTTAGATGACTATAAGACGTCTGCAGACTAGACCGGCTAGTATTTTATTGCCCAGTTCTAACGTTACATTTTCTACATTAAGGTGAATCATATAAAGATTACGACTTTTATGTGTACGTACAGAATACGTCAAAAAATTTCGAAATAATCTTAATTAATGAACCATTATATCTCATTAGGCAGTTGGAAATTACCCTCGTATAGTTATGATTCGGTTTTCGTAAAATATGGGATTAACGTGTGGATATCGAGGAGTAAATGTTTTCATCTTTAAAAAATATTGTTGTCGACATTTATTTTAATAAATAACGCATCGACGCTTCGAAAATGTCAACATGCTTCGGCATTTTGTTGTTAACTCATATGAGAAACATTATTGATTTCCTAATAGCAGACAATTCCCCCCTTATGAGGCCATATAAAAATTTTATGAATTGACAAACAAGAGCCACAAAACACATAGTTATCTTACAGCATTTTGTTCAGTTTTTTATTTGAGCACAATTCTTTAATTAAATAGAAAATGTTTTACTCACCCACACTAGACATCAAAATAAGAGGGCACTGAAAATAGTGTGCGTAGTATTTGTGCGCATCATTAAAAAATTGTTCCATAATCACAGCATCGAATTTGGTATCTGGTGTCAGAAGGGCTCTAACTTTTGAATTATACAAGGTGTTGTTGACCCAATCCATCATAAGATGTTGATACAAGATGACCCTTTCAATTCCGCTTCTTCTGCTATCTTCAAAAAAATTGATATTCTTGAAGTTTTCTGAAAAGGAACAATGTTCAGTAGTTATATGGTACACTAAGTACTAGCGATGAATGTGGATCTTAACCAGTCCGATGAGATGAGCAGAAAATAACAATGAACAGTCGGACTAATAATTTGAACACTCTCTATTTCAAAACATTTGTTGCAATTGAATTTTATCCCAACCTGTTTCTTTTCGGTTTATATAAATTAGGACATAATTATTGGAAAATAATAATAAAATACCCTGCAAATATACAATTATTTATTTATGTTGAAGTTGGATTTCAATCATTCAAAACTTTGACACATGGTCCTGAATACCGTAGCTAAACTTTGAATGGGCATCATTTGAAATTGGATTTAGGGATCCACTGTCACTTTCTTTAGCTATAGACTGTTAATCTGCTAACTCTAGAAATGCCAAATTTAGATAAGAATTTCCTGTCTTAAATAGAGTGAAGCTGCTAATTTACATTCTTTTTTTTTTTTTTTTATGGCAGTGGCACACACACTAAAGGTAGATCCTATGGCGCTCGACGAGCGGTGTGTGTGCGAAGATGTTGATTGACACGGTTCTTGAATATTTGTAGGTTGTAATTAGTGGGAAACAGATGTCCTGGAAGTGAGTTCCACAGTGATGCAGTGCGCCAGACAAAGGAGTTCTGGTAAAGCGATGTTCTAGGTGTTTCTAGTTGTACGACGAACTGGTGCGCTCCTGCCGTCTGTCGGGACTGCCTGACAGGAGTTGCCGGGGGCGGGATTATGCGGGCCAAATCGTGGGAACATCTGCCGTGAAAGTATCTGTAAAACAGAGACATCTCGGCCACATGTCTGCGATGTTCCAGACTATCCAGATTCCGGGTCAACTCCGGATCGCCGACGAGACGC